>PVKY010014258.1:0-10654 GCA_004027775.1 Bradypus variegatus | reverse complement strand
GAACAAATTACAATATATAAACTCAGAATTGAATCTTAGAGCACAGCTTATCAGGGAACAATTATTGTATTCGTCCCTAGATTTTAAGCTCTTACAACAGTCATCTCTATTGCTGAATTGTAATGGCTATCTCCAAATTCTGAGATGCTGATCTCTTGATGTATAACCTCATCAATCCCTGGAACTCTGGGTATCTGTGTGATACCTGAAATTCAGAGCCACAACTCAGCAGATATGAATGTCAGTATTAGCGCATATAGCAACTGTTAAAAAAGCTGAAAAAGAATCTAGACTTCAATTAGAGAGATGAATGAAGCAGATCTGGTTAGGACTAGGGCAAATCAGGCCAAAGGGCAAAGGATGATACTGGCTGTATTTTAAAACTTCAACTCCCATGTGAGACCAAGGGAAGAGATGTTTAGTTGGTGCAGGATCTTATTTCCTAAACAACTTAACTGGTACAGTTTGTTCAAACACCATAATTACATGGAACTTTGGATAGGAAGTGAGACTTGGTAGATTTGTATAGGTTAGTGTGAAATAGCGACACATCCCAAAGTAATTTCAGCAGAGAATAAAAATATATATGCAGGGCCCCCTGAGAAGCTAGGGGAAGATGCAGAAGTGTTGGACTTCCTTACCTGGATTTGTTGCTGATGTTCTCACAAACATTGAGGACTGACGGTTTGCTGTGCTGAGCCCTCTAACTCAGAACTTGCCCTTATGAAGCTCATTACTGCAAAGGAGAGGCTAAACCTGCTTGTGGTTGTGCCTGAGTCTCCCCCGAGTGCCTCTTTGTTGCTCAGATGTGGCCCTCTCTCTCTCTCTAGCTAAGTCAAGTCAGCAGGTGAACTCACTGCCCTCCCCTCTATGTAGGACCTGACTCCCAGGGGTGTAAATCTCCCTGGCAACGCAGGATATGACTCCCAGGGATGAATCTGGACCTGACATCATGGGCTTGAGAACATCTTCTTGACCAAAAGGGGGATGTGAAATGAAAGAAAATAAAGTTTCAGTGGCTGAGAGATTCCAAATGGAGTTGAGAGGTCACTCTGGTGGGCATTCTTTTTAATGCATTGTAATAGCTAGAAGTAAATACCTGAAACAATAAAACTGCAACCCAGTAGCCTTGACTCTTGAAGACGATTGTATGGCAATGTAACTTGCAAGGGGTGACAGTGTGATTGTGAAAACCTTGTGATCACACTCCCTTTTTCCAGTGTGTGGATGGATGAGTAGAAAAATGGGGACAAAAACTGAGTGAAAAATAGGGTGGGAAGGGGGGATGATTTGGGTGTTCTTTTTTGCTTTTATTTTTTATTTTCTTGCTTTTTCTGGTGTAAGAAAATGTTCAAAAAATAGATTGGGGTGATGAATGCACAACTATATAATGGTACTGTGAACAGTTAATTGTACACCATGGGTATGAATATGAATAAATATCAATAAAACTGAATTTTTTAAAAAAGTTATACATAATTGTAAAGAAGAGAGAAAAATCTAGTCTGAAGGTAAATAAAGATATGGTTTGCCCATTTAAAATCCATGGGTAATTGCTGCCTCTGCATTGAGAAGGGACCTGTAGTGGTCCTGTTACGTCATCTAGTGGACAGAAAGGGAAAAGCCACATTTACAGCAAAACAATTGCTCATCATGATTTTTGTTTCCAAGCTTGGTAACTTACCAGTATAATTTAAACTCACTAATGGGGTCACTTGTTAATAAATTTTGTTCCGTTTTTTTTTAAGTGTAGAATAACAACTTAGAGTTCCAAACACTAAATACTAAAATTAAATTCCTTAAACCAATTTGGGTTTATGGAATATGAGCTATAAAAATCACCTACATATCCCTCAGTCCTTATCGGTAAGAGTTTTCATGGCTCACCTTTCCCATTCGTCTTGTCGGTCTCTATCAACACTCTTTGTGTTTTATTCTCGCCCATGAACTGGGAGCACTCCAGAGACTCAGGGTTATGTCTTCCCAGCCCACAGCTGGACATGGGCCAGGACCAGAGTTGTTCCATCCATTCTTCAAGAATGCAGCTATCACTTAATTTTTTTTGCTATAATCAAGTTCAATATTTAATATGTGCTTGGTTTGATTTTCCGTGGGGGTGGGTGGAGGGGTGGGTGTGCATGTGTGTGTTTGCTTTGTGTTTCTTTTTAAAGCCATTCACTAGCTTTATATCTGTTTCCTCCTCCAGGTGTTTATGAGGATGAAGACAATGGCAGACAGATTTTTCCCAAACGTGAGTAATAATAGCACATGTGGAGTGCCTTCTCTTTAGTATTATTGTAATTACTATTAATAATAATTATAACCCATGTTATTTATTGAATTCCCATAATGTGCCAGGCATTTACAGATGTTTTTCCTAAAATCACACCAACACAACAAAATAGTTATCATCCTCATCATCATGAGGCAATTAATGCTCAGAGAGATTAAGTGACTTGCCCAAGGACACACCGCGGGAGATTTGCAACATGAGAATTGCATTCAAATTTGATTGACTCCAAAGCCCCTGCTCCAACCACCAGGCAACAGGCCTCTCACTGATTCACCCACATGCCTGCTACTTGCCTGACCCTGGGCCAGTTCGTGGGTCCACAAGGTGCTGCTACCTCCTTAGCACCTAAGGTAGCACAGACCCTGTGGCCAGTGAATCCAGGAGGAAGGGATTAAACATGGAGATGATATAAGATGGAGCAAAGGGCGGTTCTGGAAGTTGTTAGTGGTGGGTGAGGGGAGGGAGCCTTGCCCAGGAGTCAGGAGACCCGGGTTCTAGCCCTGACTTGGCTCCTCCCACCCTGGGACCTGGAGCAAGTCCCCACTGTGCCCAGAGCCTGGTGGTCAGTAATGACACCTGGGAGGGTGACCCTCATGAGCCCCACTGTCCTCCCCTGTAAAACAGCGGCTGCTTTGACTGAGGCTGTTCTCTAAGGCTTGCCAGTTCTAAGAATGCTGGATTTCTTCTGGGAGGCTTGGGGTATCCTGGGCAAACAAGCCATTGTCTCTGCTGCCAAGAGGCCAAGGCCCAAGGGGGAGCCAGGAGGGCAGCCCAGAGCAGCAGTGCAGTTTGTCTTGGAAGAGACCTCCCTGAAGGGCCTCATTTTCAGACAATTGTGGGTGAGTCTCCAACCCCTCCAGCAGGCCTCTCCACCTTTGTCCTTTATCTTCCCCTCATCCTTCCCTCCTTCCTTGACCTCTCTTCCACTTCCTTTTCTTGCTTCTCCTTTTCTATGTTTTTCAAACTGCCGACTACAATCAATTAGTGGGTCATAAAATCAGCTAGGAGGGCCTGGGCCAGCTTTTTAAAATAACAGGATGGGAATAGGATAGGAATAGGAATAGATGAGGACACCACCACATATAAGGATAAATATTTTTCCGTAAAATGTTTTTCTTAATTTTATAAATGTATTTACATGTATACACTGTGTTGGGATGTAAAATTTGTATCTCCCTGTGGGTTGCGGTCTAAGGAGTTTGAAGAACCCTGCCCTAGACTAAACTGGGTGGCCCTGGCGGTGCCCACTCATCTGCCTTGTGACTCTCCAGGTGGCTCCTTTGTCTTTCTCTTCTTTTTGGAGGTCGCGCTGGGGGTCCACCAACAGGTTGTGGCAGTACTTGGAGGATCCTTCCTCTTTCCAAGCTCAGGCAAATCCTTCCCTGGAGGCAGAGAATGTTCTAGGTGACTCCTAAAGTAATTCCGCCAAGGCTCACCCACCATTTGAGAGCCCCTCTGTGCTCAGCCCTGTGCAGGCGCTGAAACCCTCACTCCCACCCCTTGCTTTCTGCAGGGCCCTCAGGAGGTGGGGGGGATGGCACCCAGCCTGAGGCAGCCATTTTACCCTGAGGTGCTATTTACCCTTCCCAATGTCTGGAACTTGGGTCTTGCCTCCCAGGCCTGCCCCCTTGGGCTGTGGGTGTTCCCTGGTACTGTCGGGCACTGAGGCCGCAGAACCCGGAGACATGGCCTTTCCGGTTCGTGCAGGCTGGAGGCTCTCTCCACTGCTCACTTAAGGCCTTTTATCTGTGCCCTCTGTTCCTCTGTCCTCACCGCTTGCTCCTGGCATAAAGGGGACCCCAGGGTTGGATGACTGACCTAAAAAGTATTCTTTTAGTTTAATGCAATTTCTCCTCTACCCTCCACCCCTCACCCATACCATGTCCTGGGACCAGGATTTTGCTTCAGTCTGAGGGACTGGAATTCCTTTGGCCTCAGGTGGGATTTCTAGAGGATTTCCAAGAAGGGGCTACCTGGCTTCCTCCCCATCTTGCTCCAACTGCTTTCACTGACCTACTCTCCAGCCCTGGGCCCCAGAACACAGCTTATACGGAGGCCTCTGACTGCACGGTCAGGATTCAGATGACTGTGCTCCCCACTGCAAACTCAGGCAACACCCACCCCTGCCCATGGTCTCTGTCCCTTCCTCTCCATGGCCTGCCCACCTGTCAGGGCCTAAATGCCTTCCCTCTGAATTCTCACGTGAACAGAAACTCCCTCCCCCACCCCAGATTTTTATGGGATTAGTTATGCAGCTAACCCTCTGTCTGGTGCCAGCTCACACTGGATCTTTTATGCAGACAGCTTGTCTCCCTACCCTGATTTGTGAGTGGTGTGAAGGCAGCGACTGCGTTTTTTCTACAGTGTGGCCCTAAAGGCAGGAATGGTGTAGAACCCAGCTGCGGTGCTCACAGGCTAAGGAGCTTAGCCAAGCGATGAGACCTCTCCTATCTCAGTCTCCTCATCTGTAACAAGGGGCTAAGACCCTGTCAGCGTGGCTGTGAGGCTTCAAGTTTGACCAATGCCTAATATCACACCAGGCACAAAGCAGTCAGTCACTCAGTATTTGACTGTGTCTAACCCAACCTCAGATATAGAATAAGTGTACAATAGATGTAACTGATTGGTTTGTCAATTGACTCATTGGAGAAAGGATGTACCTGCTTGTTCCTCCGATGAGGAGAGCAATGACATTTGTTAGAGGATTCCAAGGAGACAGGAAATGGATAGTAATTAGGAGAGAGAAAAGCAGGCAAAGAAGATGGGGGTGGGAAGGAGGGAAGGAAGAAAAGAAGGCAGGAAAGTTGTCAACCACAAAAAAAAAACAATGACTTTCCTTGAAGGAACAAGGAGATATGGGCCCTTGAACACCCAGTTACAGAATTTCAGAGCTGGAAAAGAACCTGGAGCTCGCAGACCCATCGTCCCTCATTGCCCAGGTGAAGCAGCTGAGGTCCTGGGAGAATAAGAGAGAGGGGGGCCAGTCGCCCCTGAGGACAGCGCTGCCTGCCACAGCCTGCCATTGGCAGGGGGACCAGTCCTGCACCCCGCAGGGCCCACATTCTTCTTTTTGTTTCTTCTCCCAAGGCGGCTCCAGCAGGGAGTTTGTCTCCGCGGAAGCCTTTGAAGCTGGTGAAGGTGCAGAAGACATGGAAAAGGAGAGCAGTGGGCTGAGTGTAATTTACCTCCTTATTTCTTTCATATTCTCTCTCATTCCTCCTGCTTCCTCTTCCTCTCCCCAATCCCTCTCTCCCCCCTTTCATGAGCCCTGAAGGACCTTCCTAATCCGGGAAACTGAGATCATGGATCTTCAAAGCGGATTTAGGCCCTCCCAGCCCACCCCTCATTGCCCATTTCCTTAGCAAAGCACTGGGTGCTGGTCAGAATTAGGGGCTCCAGCTGGGGACCCGAGTGGGGGAGAGCTGGGCTGGGCCCCATCCTGCCGCAGGGAACCCCCCTGTAGGCCTCGCGCGGACCTGCGCCCCCCGCCCCCGGAGCTCCAGGGTGCGCCATGGTCCCCTTTCTTGCAGCTTTCGGGAATCTTCCAGTTGGACAACAGTTATGAAACCTGCTCCTGCAAATCTGTTCCCCTGGGGACAGGAGAAGGGCTCCAGGGCGAAAAAGAAGAACGCGATGTGGAGGAAAGGTGGGTGCGAAAGAGGAAAGAAAAGTAAGCGAATTTGTTATCCATTGTTTCTCAGACTTTCTCCTTGGATTTCAGGGCAACAAGCAAAACCAAGGAGCTCCGTGGGGCGTCCAGTGGTTGCTTCTGCAGGGGAGACGACTAGTCTCCAGGCAAAAGCAGCGCAGGCGGGCGAGGGCGGCCTGAGGACCCCTTCCCGGGAGAACTGACCGTGGTTCCCGGCGACCTCCCCGAGCCGTCAGCACTCGGTGGTGGGCGCGGCTGAGCCGCCCGGTGGCCGTCTCCGTTCCCGGGAGGGGCTGCAGTGGTGCTCGGGGCCGCCGCCCATCTGAAGCAGAAAGCCCCAAAGAGCCTCGGAGCCTGCGGATGTGCGGCCCTGGGGGAGGCCAAAGAGCGCTGTGGGGGCCCCCTCCTCCGGGTCCCTGCCTGCGGGGCCTCGGAGCTGCCCCCAAACGCTGAGAGGCCCGGGAGCCCACAGCTGCAGGGCTCAGCGCACGGTTTCTCAGAGCTGGCGCTTTTGACGCTCTGGGCCGGATAATTCTTTGTGGCAGAGGGCTGCCCCATGCCTTGTAGGGTATTTAGCAGCATCTCCCGCTTCTACCCACTAGATGACAGCAACACCCACTGGCCATTGTGACAACCGAAGCATCTTCAGATACTGCCAGATTTCTCGAGGGGTGGAGGTGATGTGGGGAGGAAGGGAACAAAGTCGGTTTAGAAACACTTAGCCTTGGGGGAGTCATAGCTCGCCCAGACCCTGCAGAGGCCGCAGACTGGGGGCCTCCAGCCTGGGGGCTGGGGTTTTTGTTTTTTTTTTCTTTTTACCAGAATCCCCGGACACTGCTCGCGTTGCTTGAGTTGCCTAATTCCAGCGGTGGCTGGTTTCAGACAGGGCTGGTTTCCAAGTTAACTTCTGAGATGCTTTCCAGATTTATTACTTTGAAAATTAGAGTTATTTTTAGTTATTTACTTTTTTATGTTTAGCTTTATTAGTTATTTTTTAGTTAATTCCCATTTATTTTTTGTTAGTTTTCTTGTTATTTAATATTATTGCTTTGAAGTTATCTATGTTCACTTATTTTATTTTCAAGGTTATTTAGTTTTTGAACTATTCGTTTTCAGTGATTTCTTTGTAGTTATCTTGTTATGTATTTTCAAATTAATTAACTTTCAGCTTACTTATTTGTAATTCTTTTACAGTTATTAATCTTGGAGTTATTTATTTCATAGTTCTACTTCTAGTTATTGGAGTTTTTGAGCTATTTACTTTTACAGTTACTTATTTGACTATCAAAAAATCCTTGGAAGTTTTTTAATTATTCAATTTTAGTTATTTACTTTTAGAGTGATGTGTTTTTAGTGAGTTCAGGTGTTTTCTCTTTAGTTATTTAAGTTTTAGAGTTACTCATGTTCACCATTATTTATTTTCAGTTGTTTTAGATTGAGTTATTTTTATATTTCTTTATTTATTTTGAGTTATGTCATTTTTAATTATTTTATTTTCAGAGATACTTAGTTTTTCAGTTTTATATTTTCTGATTTTTTTTGTTTTCAAAGGTTTTGAGATATTTGGTTTTTGAGTTAATTTCACAGTTACTTATTCTCAGTTATTTCTTGTCAGTCGTGTCTTTGCCATTTTAAACATTTTTTCTGTTCTGAATTTTTACTTATTTTGTTTTCTGATTTGTTTATTTTCAAAATTATTTAGCATTAGAATTGCTTAGTCTGTCTGTCAGGGACCAGTCACTGATAGAGACACCACACCAGTTATTTTAACAGAGAGAATTTAATATGAAGAATTGTTATCCAGCTAATGGAGACTTTAATAGGAAAAACAAAAACAGTGATAATGAGGTATCATGGAAATTTTAATTGTAAGAAGAGGCTGCCACTCCAAATACAAGGGAACAAAGAAAAGCGGTTGGAATTATCAAAACTCAGAAGCTTCTCAGCAGCCCCGCATGGCTGGGAGGCAGCCCTCTGAGGAGGGGTTGCTGCCCGACTGGTGCAGGCGCCTCAGGAGCTGGGGGGAGGGTCCTGCAGCTGGAAGCAGAGCTCTGAGGAGGGGGCGCAGGCAGCTGGTGCTGGTGTCTCTTAAGGTGCCCAACAAGGCTGGTTATGGGACTGTTGGGAAAATGGCAGACTGCACCCATTGGAGCCAACGGTCACCATCAGGGTGAAGACGGGTTGCCACGGGAATTCTGACAGGAGGGAAGCAAGCGGGAAGGGGCGTGTCCCCTCTCCCTCGTCCAGCCTTCCTGCTGGTTAGTTGTCACTATCGGCAGAGGCTGCCAGGGGGCAGCTGGAGAGGGAGGCAAGTGGTGTGCAGGCTCCCAGCTCCGCACCACAAAGCAGAGTGGAAGGGTGGGGGTGACGCCGAGGAATAAAGCCTCAAGTACCAGCACACTGAGCTTCGGAGGTTTCCAGTTTTAGAAGTAGAGTCAGTTTCGGATTTAGTTTGTTTTGGAATTTTGTTAGGGTTGGTTCGATTTAACTTTTCACTGAACGTGGGATCTGACTGAGTCTTCAGTGCCCAGGATTTGTGTCTGGAATGGAGTGGGTCACAAACAACACCTGAAAGAAATCTCTCCCATGGGACTCAAGAAAATCTTAGAAATCAAGAAAACAAAAATTATGTGTCTCACTTTGTTCATATAGAAGTCCTTTGACTAAGCAGCTAAAATGGGGCAGAGACTAGTGGCCAACATCAGAGAAGGGCTACTCACCACAGTTGTCCAGCAGAACGTTCTTTGACATTGTTCAGAAAATGAAGCTGTGTTGTTGTGGGGTTACCCTTTCCCACCCCTTTCCTAACAACAAGGTATCCTTCCTGATAGATACAGGATGTGTTCCAAATTTGTAGACTACAATCCTTACTTTTTGCACAATAAAACCAAGTTCTTCCCAAATCTATAGGGAATCATGTTCCACCTGCATTATTTTTTGACCCACATTTTTTGAACATAACATTTATTTTTTGAACATAAGAACATTTATTTATTCATGTAGGTGTTCACCCATTTCATTCTACACCTGTTTGCTGAGCAGCCACATCCTAAGGAAGGTGCTGGAACCAAGAGAGACCAGGAGGGATGAAGATGAATGAGAAGCCCTCAGCCCAGTTGAGGGAGACGCATGGGAACAAGTCATCACAGCATGGTGTGACTAGTACTTGGGAGCACAGAACACTGTCTCCGAGTCTTCCTGATGTGGCAGGGAAGGGGTGACATCTGAGCTGGGTCATAAGGAGCAGGCGTTTTCCAGGTGCAGAAGGAAAAGGGCATCCTAGGCTGAGGGAACAGCATGTGCAAAGGCACAGAGGCATGAAGGAGCAAGGCCCGCTGGGGAGGCTGAGCTGTCAGGCTGCTGGGCCACAGGTTCAGAGGGGTGCTGAAGCTAAGGGCTGGCCGGGTCTGTAGCAGACACTGCCTCACTTGGTTCTCACAGCAAACCTACAAGAGAGGATGCAGGCTACTCACCTTCCTTCCCGGTCTTACTGCCCCAAACAGCTCAGAAGGCCCTCTGACGTGACACTTACAGAAATCTTCAGCTCAATCCTGGTTTCATCCTTCTCTTGCCCCATTTTCACCAGTCCATTCACTCTTTCCCGCCTACCCTTGGAGGTGAGTCCCTCCCTCTCCACCTTTTGATTCCTGCATCTTAAACATCCTAGGGAAGGAGGAGGGTTGAGATTAGCAGCTGTGGGGCAGCAGGTGGAGTCAGCTGCAGGGAGACAGAGAAGATCCACAGTGGGGAATCCGTAGGGAGGGTCTACAGACCAAAAGGGGGTGGGGGGCACAACGGGGGTCTTAGCATGGCTAGTCAGGACTTCCTCCAACTGCTTTCAGCAACCTTTGCAAGACTGTGCTGAGGACCAAAAGGGGATGCCTTTCCCAAGGAGGGAAACCCACTTTAGATACATCTCAGACTTGTCAGTTCAGCAGATTGCGATCTTAAAAAGCACATGGATCCCTTTGCTGCATTGACAGCATTGGGCATGACTAGTCAAAAGAAAGCACAGTCCCATACAATCTAGGCTGGCATGTTTTCACACTTTTTATAGCACACAATCATACATTCAGATGCACACACACATACACATGCTAGTACATCAAAGCTTCTCAGCAGATTTCTCTTTCTGATTATCTTACCAATCAAATATATACATTTCTCTGGAAGACCATGTAAGAACTAGTAATGGATTTGTGTCCTAGCTGGATAGAAGAATCTTCAGAGCTCTGACTGTCTCAGGAAGCACATCATTTGGATCCTTTTAAATACTTTTGACCACTGAACAGTCAGCTACTCACTATGGAACCACAGCCCAAAGCTTTCTCAGTCTTTTAGCCCTCAACTCTTCGCTGAGCCTGTGGAAGTGGCTCTCCTTAATCATGCTGGTGAAGTTCAAAGTGCCTAAACGCCACAGGCCTCACAGGAGGGAGAACTTCTCCACAAACCTCACATCAGAGGTGGGCGACCAGAAGAGCCATTTTAATACCAGTCCTCATCGCAGATGTTCCTGTGGCGCTGCCCCCCGGGTGCCCCAGGACAAGTCCACTGTCCTCTCATTCTGGCCTCCTTGATGAGACCCCACACTGCCGCTCTCATTGCTGGGGTCCTCAGGGAGAAAGCTACCCTGCTGGGCTCTGCCAGGTTCTGTGGGGCCGCCCAGAGCATGGCTGGGGAGATGAGAGGTGGGGTCAGACTCCCACAAAGCT
>PVKY010014257.1:0-10654 GCA_004027775.1 Bradypus variegatus | reverse complement strand
TTATTTGCTAGTTGTTTCTGTTTTTTTTTAGTTGCTCCAGGGGGACTGCTCAGCTTCCAGTCCTCTCTATGCCGCCATCTTCCCTCTTCCTCTGGTCCTCGGCTCTTTTGTTGGGAGGTTTTTGATGACTGATTCAATCTCTTTACTTGTGATTGGTTTATTGAAGTCTTCCATTTCTTCTAGAGTCAATATAAGTTGTTCCTGTGTTTCTAGGAAATTGTCCATTTCATCTAAATTGTCTAGTTTGTTGGCATACAATTATTCATAGTATCCTCTGATGATGTTTTTTATTGTGGGGTCAGTAGTAATATTCCCTCTCTCATTTCTGGTTTTATTTATTCGTATCTTCTCTTTTTTTTTCCTTGTTGGTCTAAATAAGGCCTTGTCTTTTTTATTGATTTTCTCAAGAAGCAAGCTTTGGTTTTGTTGATTCTGTCTATTGCTTTTTTGTTCTCA
Organism: Bradypus variegatus; assembly: GCA_004027775.1. NCBI lineage: Eukaryota > Metazoa > Chordata > Mammalia > Pilosa > Bradypodidae > Bradypus > Bradypus variegatus. The sequence goes on along the minus strand of PVKY010014257.1, from coordinate 10,198 downwards.
ATTTCATTTATTTCTGCTCTAACATTTGTTATTTCATTCCTTCTGCTTGCTTTGGGATTAGATTGTTGTTCTTTTTCTAGTTCCTCCAGGTATGCAGTTATGTCTTTGATTTTAGCTCTTTCTTCCTTCTTAATGAAGGTGTTTAGGCTATAAATTTCCCTCTCAGCACTGTCTTTGCTGTATCCCATAAATTTTGATCTGTTGTGTTCTTATTTCATCCATCTCAAGGTATTTACCAATTTCTCTTGCAATTTCTTCTTTTACTCACTGATTGTTTGAATGTGTTGTTTAGCCTCCATATGTTTGTGAATTTACCAATTCTCTGCCTGTTATTGATTTCCAGCTTCATTCCATTATGATCAGAGAAAGTGCTTTGTATAATTTCAGTCTTTTCAAGTATATTGAGTCCTGTTTTGTGACCCAACATGTGGTCTATCCTGGAGAATGATCCTTGTGCACTTGAGAAGGATGTATGTCCTGCTGTTTTGGGGGCAGAGACTTACTTTTAAATCTCCCCTTTTATTCCTTCTTCATTCCTATGAATTATTATTTCTGGTTAAATCTATGGTCATAGCTCAATGGATTGCCTGCTTTTGAGAACATGGCATGGGCCCTCTCTCCTTAAGGAATCTTCGTACTCTTAGAAGGCACCACAGTCACGTTCTGAGACCCATCATTCATTCTGAAGCAGTCAATAACTCTGGTTCCATCCCAAATCCCCATCCCAAAGCTTCTTTTGGAGTAAGAGATGACTGCTCACTCCTCCAGGGAATAGTCCCACACATAATAAGCACACTATACTGTAGCAGTTTTGAGCAGCTGTCCCTTTGGAAAGAATAGAGCACAGAATCCACATTCCCCTGAGAGCCTACAGCCTGGGGCCTTGTACATGAGTGCATGTCCTGTCACCCCGCTGTTGACTGTTGGATTTGGGGACATTGGTGTAGGATCTTTGAACCAGACTTAGTTGTAACAGTGGACGTAGCAACTGTGATGGCAGCCCTCCTTCCAAGCTGAGTGAGATGTTAGCCGGTGAAGGCATGTGGCTGCCACCAGGTCTTGACCTGCCCAAGGGTGGTGTTGCACTCAGGTAGGGCACTCTCACAGAAGTGAACGGTGCTGCAGGGTGGAGGGGGAGAAGGCCCACAGCCTTGTCATGTTGCTGCTTCTGTTCCTAACCAGCACGAGAAACCACAAACCACCCAATGGCTTACCAGCCCTCGTTTCAATCAAGCTGTGCCTTCAGCACCTGAGAGGAAGATTAACTAGATGCTAAAAGTGTACTTTCAGAGTCCAATTCCACTGCCAGGGAAAGCTTCCAGGGTAACTTGAGACCCCACTGGGATAAAACAAGGCTACAATTCCAATTAAACATTGTATTGAGTACTTTGGTCTCAGGATGCTCTATTTGTTTAGTTTATTTGAATATTTGATAAGAGAAGTGCTGGGGCAGCAAAAAGTTAATTAAAGAAAAAAAGACTGTTCTTAAGAGAGAAAGGGAAAATATGCTAAGAAGCTATAGACAGCTTCTCCCCACACCTGCCAGCATTAATTAGTCACTAATCCGTTCATTATTTCCAACTTAGAACTCTTTGTCCCCAGGACAAAAAAAAATGGTTATTATTTTTTAAATGTCTAATTAAAACACACTGAAAGACAATCTCTAAAATGGGTTTAGCCAGTGCTAATCACATCCACAATATGGTTGGGAGTTGCTAAAGTGCAGTCTTGGGGCTTTCTGGAATTGGAAAAACCTTCGTTCATCAAAATGCTGAGCCTTTGAGCCCCGTTTTCCTCACAGTTCACCAGGTGGTTCTCTTCATTCCGGGTATCGGTGGGCGAAGACAGGGAACATCTGCTGCCTTCTTGTCTGCCCCCATGCCTTGGGGAGCTGTGGGGAAGTGCAGATTTCTATGGCAGTCATCTTTGGCTGCTGGTTGGAATAGTTATATTTACAAGGGCTTTATTTTGATATCATTCACACACACTAATGTTTGCCCTGGATTATGTATTAACCCTTTACAGTTAACTCAGGGAAACTCTGTGCCTTCCTTGGGCAGAGTCGAAACGATGGTGTTCTGTGAGTGACGTCTGCCCCTCCGTCCAGGGCTGAGGCCAGGCTGCCTTGCCCACCTCTGAGCTGGCCAGCCGGGCTGGCACAGCTGCTTCTCCCCCTGGTTTTCTATTCCCTGCTTGCCCCTCTCCACTTTGGCAGCTGAGAACCTGCCCAAAGTGACATACAGCTGCGTCTGATGCTGATTGAGTCCCTTATCTCCTTCCGGTGTTCTCCCTGATGACAGCCTCTCTTCAGGTATCAGTCAGTGCATCACCCTGTATTCCGGGGTGAGCGGGGTGCTGTTAGGGATGCATCCTACTGCCACCTTTATCCAAAACTGCCACCAGCCCTTCACAGCTTCAAGAGTCTTTTTGCTGCACCTTGGGAAAGGAGGTGCATAAAATGCTCCCATCCAAGCCTGTAACAGGTTGGGACAATTCCATGTGTTTGGAACATATCTGATATTAGAACAAATTTGGGGAATATCGTTTCTGAAAGGCAGCACAAGGGACATTTATTTGCATCAGTTTCTGAATCTGCAAATCCCTGTCAGGAAGTCGAGGGGACTGGCAACAACCTCATCTGGAATTTTCTTGCCCCCACCCCCAGCCCCAGCCCGCAGTGCAATGGAAAGTCCTCGTGATGTCCCTTTAGCAGGGGCTGCAGTCTCAGACAGAACTCTGTGAGCTCCAAGGCCAGTGCTTTAGGGGAGGCAAATGAGGGATGTAAAACAGAGAGGAAATGTAAAGACACCAACTGAACGCAGAAAGAGATGGAGAGGGGAGTGCTGTCCCTGAGGACTCCACGGGTGATAAAAGCATGGGGCCGGGGAGATAAGTGCAAAATACAACATATGCCTAAGCCTGGCTTTTGAATCGGCCCCAAATGCAGTGACATTTTCTCTTTGGCTGCTTTGAAGAAGGAAGAGAGGAGAAAATGTAGACTCTGACATTAAAGATGGATGGGGCTTAGACCAACTGAACACTTTTGCAAGCTTCCCCAGTGCCGAGAAGGCTGAGGGCATGTCTCCACAGTGTGCTTCTGGGAGAGGTGAGCTCTCTTTCTTAAGCTCGGAGCAATGACAGCTTTCGGCTCAGGCCGATTGCAGGGAGCCTTAATATTTAACATCTTATTGGCAGGTGAGCGTGCTGGGGTTCACTGGTCCATTTTAGCTTGGCATTTGAAATAGGGGCTCCACCGGGCCTCTGGGTGGCAAGAGGCAGGGCACAGGGGATGGGGTTGAGGTCAAGCTCCCTGGTCTCCCACAGAAGGCACCTGGAGAGAGCCCCGGCCCCCGTGGCCCAGCCCACCTGTCCCAGGCCTCGCCTTGTATTTGACTTTAAAAGCAGGTTTGGCTGGTGGCCCCACTGCATGTGAACCGCATCTTGAAGGAGCAGAAATCCCAATAAGAAAGAACTATTGACCCATCTGTCTGTGTGCTGTTGACTCTCTGCTAAGCCTCCATTTGTGGGTTGCGATTTTTTAATGTGGGGAGTGATAAGTGGAGAAGAGAGATTAGAAAGAGGAATAAGGCAGTGACCCCTTGTAACACTGAATAACAAGGACGTGAAGTCCATTTGATCTATGAGGTCCTTTTGGCCACGACAAAATGGAGCCTCTCTGTCCCCATCACTTCAGAGCTTGTTGGTTTTGAGTGTATCAAACACAGGGTTTTTTCCTCATTGTAGTCGTTCCACGGTCTCCAGCACAGGTTCTCTGCTGGCATCTACCCGGTTCTCCGTCTCTGTGTATATCTACATCTATGTCTATATAATAAAGGCACCTCCACAGGGAAACCCAGGCACCCAGCATGGGAAGCCAGTTACATGCAGGGCTAATAGAGACTCAGCCAGTTTTAATGCCTTACAAAGGTGCCAGACAGCAGTGGTCAGAGCTGGCGCCCGCTGGGCAGAGAGGATTTCACGGAGCCTGCGGGTCAAATCTGCTTCCATTGACTCTGGCTGCCACCGTGGCCCCCTTTGTGATTAGTATAGCTGAGTGAAAGTTCCCCCGCCTCTGGGCTCAGCTCCCACCATGCAACACAAATTGAAATAGTGGGGTGGCAGGCGGTGGCAGTGGGGGCTGTGTTGAGGAGGGGACCACAGGGACCTTCCGTCTTGTTAATGTAACACTTCCTTATGCAAGAGGAGCTGAGAACAGCCGGTAATGAATTTCTCCTCTGGTAATCATTCACCGGTGCCTTGTGACCTGTGTGTTTTTGCTGTGCTGCACATTTCCAGACTTTCACAGCAACTTGTCAGCACCTAGTAAAATGAATTGGCCACGACCCATCTCTTCGTGCAGTGCCCTCCCCAGCTGCCTTTCGTGTCTGCTGAGAGAGGGAGTGGGTGGGGCCACATAGAACACCAGCCATAGACTCTGGGGCTGGGATCTGCTCCCCTGCCCATCTCACAGGTGGATTTGTGCAGGCCAAGTCTGTGGGCATTTTTGTTATGCTGAACCATGCTCTCGGGTCCAAACGGCCCCAAAGGGGTGCTTGCATTGTGCACCTGTTGTTTCTTCCTGCGCACCCAGCTGTGCAAGCAGTCTTTTCATCAGGCAGGCCTGGATGCAAACAGTGGTATAGTTAGGCATCTGGGTACCCCATGGGTTCTTACCAACTCTGGTGTAAAGATCTAGTGATGGTGGGGGACAAGGGTGTCATCTGAGTCGCATGCAACAGAGTCACCATCTGCAACTGTGTTTCTAGCCACGTGGTCAGTCGTAAGAAGGGGTTTATAGCCAGCTTTTACTGCATTTGTGGATCGTGATGATTAAACAACAGATGGGAACCCAACCAAGATTTCTAATCCCTACCTCTTCACTGATGGGAGTGAGTGAAGGCTGAGGAAGTCACTTAGTGGCCTCTGTCCATGGCTGAAAAAATAATTAGGACAGGCTCCCCACCCCGATTTGCTGTGACTGTCTCGTACAGTCACTCTTATCAGACCCTTCATTCCTATTAGAGCACAAGCGCTGATTTTTTGTTTGGATAATGTGGCCCCTGAATACCATGGTGAAGAGGAAGTCCTTCAACTGGATTTTCCAGATAAAATACAGGATGCCCAGATAAATCTGGATTTCAGATAAACAATGAACAATTTTTTGATATAAGTGCATCCCAAGTATTACGTTGCATATTTTTATTTGTTAAATCTGGCAACCCTACAATTGTTCCAACAATTTTTAATCTAGATATTATATTTGACCTAAACTATATTTAAACAGAAACTAATAGTGCCTGTCTCCAAGTTGGAAATTGCGGACATAATTTCTCAGTTCAGACCCTAGGAATCTTATTTCCACATTTCCAACTATGGTGAAACCCAAATTAAAAATAAGCAAATACTAAACCACTGCTCTTTTAATCTGTAAAAAATGGCAACTTGAGCTACCCAGGGAACTTGTCCATCCATTCATTTATTCATTCAACAAACATTGATTGTGCACATATTAGGTGCCAGGCATGAGTTAGGGTTCCCAATACAAATGTGAGCAGATGCTCCTCCTTGCCCCTGCTCCCCCGCCTTTGCTCTAGCCAGATTTCCCTTGGCCTCCACCTCTTTGCCCATTCTGGTCCTTCTCCTGTTACCCTCTTCCCCCAGCCCTTCCTACTCTCCTACTCACCTTCAGATTTCAGCTCACATGGAATGTGATTTTCAGGGCAGTCTTTAGACTGGGGCAGGTCCCTGCTTACACGCTCACAGCTCTCCACCCTTCACTTTATAGCTCTTGCCATGATTGTGATGATATATTTGTGTGGTTCTCTGATTTACCTGTGTCTCCCTGTCTAGAATGGAAGCTCCCTGAAAGCACAGATCATTTTGCTTATCATTGTCTCCTACCGAGGTATAGTATTCAGTTAATATAAATGTTGAGTGTATGTATAAATGTATGAATAAAACCTGCCCTCAAGATCTAGTGGGTGAAGTAACTATGCCAATTTCTATGAAAAGAGATAGGAATGAAGGGCTCTAGGAGAAAGAACAATTCTGCCACAGGAGAGCTGGGATTTGGAGCCAGCTCCACAATAACATCAAACCCGAGGATGCTATCCCTGGCCTCTTGGCAGAAAAGTCTAAAAGAACATAGGGATGGGAGTAGCTGCAGAGTTTTGTCCTCACTGGGGTTGTATAACACAGACTTGGACAACCTAACTGAACCACTCCATGGAACTGGGGGAACCAAAGTTCGTCTAAACCCCCACATTCCTCATGTAGATGCCTAGATGTTTCATGATCTTTCCAAGGTCGCAGAGCTAGAAGCAGAACACTGGTCTCTTCAACTCTTAGACCAGAACTCCCCTCCTCTTCAATATGTCCAGTTCAAGGGGAGAGGAACACAAAGGACTTCAAAACCCTATAGTCTTCTTTTGAATTCCCCACATGTTGGCTGGGTATAGAAAGGTGAATGCTCAAGGAGAGGTGAGCTGAAGGGGTGAGGGGAAGAAAACGGTGAAGAGAGAAGGCAAATCCAGAAAGGACACCCTGCCACCGGTCTGGAAAGCCCAGTTTAGGATGTCAGGGCAATGACGCCGGAGGCTTGGCCACACGAAGGGGCGGCCAGCCAGGGCGGGCGCTTGGAAAGGCTGCACTTTGGTTCCCAGTGGAGGTAGTCAAGGACTTCAGGATGGAGATTTATTAGCCGAGCGGGACTCCAAACCGCTGCATCTGGCCCTGGAGCCAGTTCTGACAGGCCTGGGGAGCTGTCCAGGCTGCAGCCTGTGTCTCACAAACAGAACAGAACCGCTCTTCAGGAGAAGCTGTTTGCGGTACTGGAGGAGCCAGGCATGCTGGCTTGGCGAGGGTTTTGGAGAGGGACCCAGGACTGGAGCGATCCAAGCGCCCACTTGCACATCTATGGTGATGGGCTTTTTGCAGAGGCCTGGGTTCCTCTGTGCAAATGGGCCTGGCCAGCCCTCGGGCCAGGGCTTTGCACCCTGCGAGGATGTTGCTGGGGCTGGGCCCCTGCTGAGGTGATGCCATGGTGCAGGTGGAAGGATAAGGAAAGGCCCACCTCCCGGAGGCCAGGAGTGCATGTTTCCTTAGCAGAAGGGTCTCTTTCTTCTTACAGCTCTAGGGAGGTGTGCCATGACATGAACAGTGCACTCTTACACAATTGTCCTTTGGCGTTTTCTGGAAGAGGAGGGAGAGGAAACAGGTGTCCTGGACAAGCTACAGAAACAGCTTGGCTCATGGCTGGCTCAAGAGGTCTCTGACTCTGGTCTCAAGAGAGAAACTGGAAGGCATGTCCTTCCGCCAGGAGCCTCCTTCAGGGTCACCGAGAAAATTAAGGAATGAGGATGACCAGCCTTCAGTGGTGGCGGGGAGATCACGTGGGGGAGGCCCAGGAATTCTGAGAGGCAGGAATTTGGGGGCAAGTCACGCCTTTGCCTCAGCCTTGGCCAGTCATTTAGCCTTCTTCAGAATCCTTCCATTTTATGAACAGGAAGTTAAATGCCAGCACTGAAGTTACTGTGAGGCTCTTGGTGTACGCAAGGTAATCTAAGGACCCACCACAGGTAGCATTTCCTGTTCTGACCACCACTCCTTCCCACCACGGCACCCCATCTGTACCCCTACCCGCTCTGGGGAGTTTCGGTTAGCTCAGCCTGGGACTAGAGCCTGAAGCCCGTGAGAACTGGAATTGTCCTCTTTCGATGTCTCCTTCAGCCCCACCCCCATCACCATCGCCGACATTGCAGGGACAGAGGCAGCTCAGGACCCAGATGGGTCCTGTTTCCCTCGGGGATGGTCCTGTTCCAGCTTCATTTCGTTGCCTGCCTGCCTCCTCTGAGGATTGTATAAACATTTTGAGAAGGATGCAGATAAGGAAAAAAAAAAAAAAGAAAGATCTATGTAAACACTAGATGGCTAGGGACTAGGAGATACTATTAGTTCATTACAGCTTTAAAAATACCCAAAAGCTCAACTAAAGGAAAGAAGACATTTGCTTTCATTGTAACCTCTGTTATGTTGCTCGGGTCAGTAATATGAGAGAACAGAACAGTGCATCTCAGGAGACACATGGTATCATAAAGACCACGGACAGCGAAGCTGCAGAGATTCTCAGTGACCTTACTGGCCAGTGAGGAATGGGCTGCCTTCCTGTAAATGGAATGGAAGGCTGAAGAGGGATACAGATTAGAAAGTCAACTCCCCACCGGGGCCCTAAGGCTAAGTGTGATCTGGCTTTACCTGGCTCCCCAGTCTCTCAAGAGTCTTCGCTTGTTGATATGCCCTGGCTGCAATGCCTTGTGCTCCTAGAACACATCAAACTCTTTTTGGCAGTAGGATCTTTATATGCTGCTCCTTCAATTTGGAGAGCTTTTTCTTTTAGCTGTCTCCTCCTTATTCTGGTTTTAGCTTAAATATCACCTTCTCAGAGAGTCCTTCCCTGATGACCCATTTAGAAGGAGTGACTCTTGTAATTCTCTAGCACTGTTTATTGTCTTCATACTACTTTATCATTAACAGTCCTTATTTTATATGTCTATTTCTTTTGTCTCTCCCGCTGGAATGTAAGCTCCAAAGAGTTTACAAAATCAGAGTGATCAAAAATATTTGAAAGAAAAAGATCAGCTTTCCTTTCGGGGTGAACAGAGCCTCAAGATGGGGGTAAAGTTAGCTCTGGTTCTTAGCTTTGAGTCTCCCATGGGGACAGGGGTTGTGGGGCTCACAGTAAAGCTTCTGCCTCCTTGCTTGGGAATTTGTTCTTCTAAGACTGCACTTGGCTTCCTTTAGCTTTCAATGACCGAAGCCTGGCTTGTTTTGAACCCAAATAACTAACTGGTGGAAAGCACTCTAATCACATCACGAAGCCACGTTACTTTTCATTTCTTCTAGATTCGTGGTTCTTAAACTTGAAAATGCCTCAGAATCCCCTGGAGGGCTTGTTTGAACACAGATCATTGGACACCACCCCCAGAGCATCTGCATCGGTAGATCTGGTCCCCAGATTCACATTTCTGACAAGTGATGCCAGTGCTGCCAGCCAGGGACCACACTTTGAGAAGCACTGTCATAGACCGTGAAGTTTCAGGGATATTGACAGTCAAGTGTTCAACAAGAATCTAAAGTTGCAGGGGACTGACAATGCCTATGGAGCGGGAGTGTTCGTAGGGCCCACAGTCTCTGAAGTCTACCAGGTGAGACTTTGAGTTAGAGCAGCCCACCTGGCCATGTAGCCCACCACCAATCCCCATAACATTTTCATTTTATAGAAAACCAATCAACCTGCTAACTCCATGTGAACCTGTTGAGAAACACTGTCAAGAGAGTGACCAACCGTCCTGGTTGACCCAGGATTGAGGGATTTCCCAGGAGGATTGAGGGATTTCCCAGGAGGTTGCAGCTTTCAGTGCTAAACCCAGGAAAGTTTTGGGCAAACTGGAATGACTTGGACACGTTAGTCCCAAGTCTCTTTGTCTCCAGTACAGAAAATGCAGAAAAATATCTCCGGTATAATAATGTTTATTTAAATAGTAATCTTAAAAAGGCTTTATACAAATCATATAAACACAGTTTGACATTGTTGTTTATTTTTTACATTGAAGAATCACAGTAAAAGCTCTCAAGTTCCCGTGATCTGGCTCAGCCAGCGAATGGTCGAATACCTTTAACTGCAAACCCTGGAAGAGTTTTAACCATCTGTGTAAGAGTTTAACTTTTTCCCTTGTTTTCTTGTCACACATGCTCATCCCTTTGCCCCTGGCCCTGTCAACTCCCCATCCCCACCAAAGAGAGAAAGCAGCCTTGTGGTCCTGGAGACCACCTAGTCTGGGAGAGCCTGGAGGTAATGTGTCAGTCAGTACAAGGCAAAAAGGAGATCAATACTGTGAGGTGGGTTTCCCACAGGGAACTTCTCAAGGAGACGGGTCAAGATGCTAGCCTACCTGCAGATAAAGATAACAGGCGCACAAGTTATGATCGGGTACAGCTGTTTGGCTTTCTGTCTTACAACAGACCATCCTCAGCCTTGGTGAGGTATCTACAGGTAGCCCTGTGTAGCCTACTTCCACTCAGCTCTCAGGGCCCACTCGGGGCCTCGACTCTGCCAATGGTGAATATGGATATGGGACTTTTAGGGGAATGCAGGTTGAGTTGCATGTAACTTAGAGGTGAACTGCAGGCCAGAGACAGG
>PVKY010014256.1:0-10655 GCA_004027775.1 Bradypus variegatus | reverse complement strand
TAAAGTCCACCAGAACCAACTCAGTGCCCAGAAGTCTTTTCTGATACGCTCACTTTGGTTACATCATTACAGCAGTAGATTAGCAAATTTTAGGAGCACAGAAGGGACAGTTATGTAGGATCTGCTTATAAAGGGACTCATTCTAGACTCATGACCAGTCTTCTGCTCATAAGAAAGGTTTTTGTCTGTTTACTGGCAGCCAGTCTCCTTAAACCCTGTGCAGTGCAAGCAGAAGGGAACCTCACCCATACCTATTCTAGTTAAAACAAGTGTAAGGTTAGTTGTTCCCAGATAAATACTGCATGTATTGCACTTACCTTTATCATATCTGCCATGGTAGATTGTTTCCAAAGTTAGCCACAATATCTCCCATCCCACATGGCTTTATGCAGTGTGATTTTGCCACACTTACCATTAAGAGGTAAAGCTTATTTTTTTCCTCCTCTTGAATCTGAGCTGGCCAATAGAATGTGGCAGATGTTGTATTTTCTGAGTTCCGGAACCTAGGCTTTAAGAGGACTAGCAACTTCTGTTTTTGCCCTCGTGTAGCTCTGAGACTTCATGGGAGTCCAATTACCTTGATACATTGGCCACTTGAAGAGAGAGGCCCTGGAGACTGAAACACCATGAACATAGAGGCTTCAAGCCAGTAATCCCAGCTAAGGGGCCAGAAATGAGTGAGGACATCTTGGATTCTCCAGCCCAAATTGCAGCTGTGTGAATGAGCCTAGCCTTCACCACATGGAACAAAGACAAGCCATCCTAGCTGAGTCCTGTCTAGATAATCTAGGGATCATAAGCAAATGCATAATTATTAAGACACTAAGAGATGGTTATTAAAAGTAATGGGCTACTCTCAGCAGGTGAACTCACTGCCCGCCCACCCCCATAGCATCTGATTCCCAGGGGTGTAAATCTCCCTGGCAAGACTGAATATGACTCTCAAGGATGAATCTGGACCTGAAATTGTGGGATTGAGAACATCTTCTTGACCAAAAGGGGGATGCAAATGAAACAAAAGTTTCAGTGGCTGAGAGATTTCAAATGGAGTCAATAAGTCACTCTGGTGAGCACTCTTATGCATTATATAGATAACCCTTTCTAGGTTTTAATGTATTGGAATAGCTAGAAGTAAATACCTGAAACTATCAAAATCCAATCCAGTAAACCTGACTCTTGAAGCAACTGTATAACAATGTAGCTTACGAGGTGTGACATTGTTATTGTGCAAGCCTTGTGGATCATACTCCCTTTATCCAGTGTATGGATGGATGAGTAGAAAAATGGGGACAAAAACTAAATGAAAAATAGGGTGGGATGGGAAGGTGATTTGGGTGTTCTTTTTTACTTTTATTTTTTATTCTTATTTTTACTTTTTCTGGTATAAGGAAAATGTTCAAAAAATAGATTGGGGTGATGAATGCACAACTATATGATGGTACTGTGAACAGCTGACTGTACACCATGGATGACTGTATGATATGTGAATATGTCTCAATAAAACGGAATTTAAAAAAAAGTAATGAGTTACTAAAACACCCACAGTACTAACCATATACTACTGCACTTCTTATTTCTTTGTCCAAATGACTTTTTTCTTGTTTTGTTTATACTCAGGTTTTTACTCTGAGCAAAATAAAATGTCACTAGATTTAGTGAATCTACTGTTATTAAACTAAAGGTTTTAGAAAAAACAAGGAAATGTAAAGTGGAGTCAAAGCTGGGTCTAATGTAGAGAAAGACTAGTGAAGTCTGTTTAGGGGATCAGAGACTGATATTGCTTGGTTGATTAGGAAGTTCCAGGGATGATACCCAGTCCCAGGAGCAGGAATTTGTGAGGAAAAAAAAAATGTGCCAATAGAATTTGGACCTTTTTTTTGGGGGGGGGTGCTCTTGTCACTGGTTGAATTCTCTGGGAAGCAGATCCTGACAGAATTATGATTCCAAAAATATTATTGGGGAACACCTGTAAAGGAAAAGGAGGAGAAAGTGGGATTGGATAGGGAGAGCTGTCAAAATGTGACATGATACAGACCTGACAGTTTCTGCTAGCCCAGTGGTGAGTTCTGGAGAAAAGACTGCTCATTAGAGTCCCACAAGAATGGCCAAGTCCTTGTACCATGACCTTGCTTAGTCTTTGGCCAAGTGCTGGAGAAGAGTAGGACAATTGGAGGACATTAGCTAACCAGGTTCCTTCTAGCTATGTAAGCAGTTCTTTCCTGAATGGGCATCTCTAAAGCAGTGCATTTCTGTTTACCAAAAGAGGCTTGGTGGAGGAACTTACATAGGTTCCTAAATTGTAACTGTATTGGTCTCAGGTTGTTGTATGTTAATAAGTAACAAAATAGAAATTTATTATGAAAGCTGAATTCAAGAGAATTGTACACATCCTTTCCCTTCTCTGTTTTTGGATTATAAATTAGTTGTTTCCCTCTCTTGGATCCCATGGGATATTGTGTGTATTACAGTATTTACTACCACCATATAAAAATTTAAGTACATTTTCTCTCCTAATCTGAAATCCTCTAGGGACAGAAGTGTATCTTATTTACCTTTGTAGCCAACCGATACTTGGTCTCTGAAACAAAGTAAATCCTGAAAAATTAACTGAATGAATAAATAAATGAAATTGTCTCTTGCTTATTTGCTTTGATTTACCTAGGTTGAACTGGATATGTTTTGTTCATGTAAAGTGTTTCTGCAAGCTGAATTTATTTACTTACTTATTCCAGAAGATCAGAGCTAACTTACTTTCCAAAAAGATAACCCAATGAAAAGTGACTGAGTGTTAGAAATGGTGGAGCTGGGGATGGGGACAGGAAGGGTTGCAAGAAGGAAGAAATTAAATGCTCAAAGAAAAAAGAATAAGGGCAAAGAAAGAAAAGAAACAGAAATAACGACTGTCAGATTAAGAGAGGTTAATGAAAGAATTAAAAAGCAGCAGGGCAGGAGAGAAAAATGAAAAGGAAGCAGAAAAGAAAACAAAGTAGAGCTATTAGAAGACAGTAGGTAGGTAGAGAGGCGTAGTGTTGCCCTGCTCAAGGAACTATCCGTTAATAGAAGGCTCACATAGCTGTTACCATGAGAGCTGGCACCTAAAATTAAATGGCATAATCTACGTCTAATGGGGTTCAGGAAGTAAAGGGAATGGAAAGATCAGTGACCCACTTCCTTCCATACACTGAAAGGAGAAACAGACATAGCTTAGTGAGGAATTAGAGATAGGAGCTGTTCCTTCCCTAGTGGGCCTCAAAAGAATCCCATGGGTTCCTATTTACCAGTTACATGTTAAAGGGGAACTGTACTGCTCTGGTATGGGTAACTAGAATGAAACATCTGTTCCTGACCTTGAATTTAGCTAAGAATAGTTTACTCACCTTCACTTCTGTCTTCCAGCCAGCCTCACGTCAGGAGTCTTTAATGATGTAGCAGCAATCCAACACCATCATTAATCACTGGCAGTAGGACTAGGTGGGGATTCTGGATTTGGGTTCTTGATCCAGTTCTCCAACTAACTGGTTGAGTTAGTTTGGGAAAATCATTATTACTGGTCCTGTCCCATTAAAACTATGATTCAATGCTACTGTAATCTTACAAATGCAAAAAATATTATAGGAAATGTTCTTTAGAAAAGCAAAGCTTTGGACAAATATGAACCTTAGTATGTGGTAGAGTGAAAAGAAAAAAAAATACATGCTTCATTTCACTTCTAGATGTGCTTCCTTTGTACTCCTAATGCTAAGAATCCTCCTTTATCTTGTTGGTAGAAATTATTAGGGTTGAATTACTTTTTTTTCCCTTCTGTTTACATCAGATCTCAAGAATCATGAGTTTAATTCACCTTGGTTCTGCAGATTAACTGATGTCAGCTAAACTGGCCTTGGGTGTGAGGAAAGACTGATAAAGAAACAGCTTCCAGCCTCCAGACAAAACACAACACAGAACACTGGCAGTGGAAGATTCTAGTTTGTATTGGCAAAGAGAAAAACCTAGCCAATGACTGGACACAGTGGGTAAACCCCCTCCCTTTGAAGAAAACAAACTCCATTTCCACAGAGAAATTATGTACCCTAGAGGTTGTTTTAGGACAGGCTGAATAAATTAAATACTGCAACAACATATGTTCAGCTTTGGCAGGAGATGTAGGTGGGAAGGGAATCTCAATGTTAGGGAATGCCCATATCACATCCCAGCTGGCTATTTAGTTATAAAATAAGAAGAAACACAAAGACACACAAATACTTGATCAAAACACCTTTAATGATGGAAAGAAAGACACTAATATCTCCCTTGTTTGCTCTTCACATTTTACTATGTTAGGAATCTCAGGAGCCTGTATCTTTGGAGGAGAAGCCATCATTTAAGTCAGTCAGTAGCAGAACCCTCACTCTCTCCTCCTCAGAACTCCTGTTCCAAATGATCCTATGTTAAGAGTAAATACTATCTCATTCAAGGTGGAGAAGTAGGGAGACCACCACCTGGAGCTGGTCTCCCAAAGTCTGGGACTCTAAGAACCAGACAGTGGGAAAGACGTAAGCCCTGGTCCATGGACAGACAAATGGGGAGGAGGAAAGGGGCCTTGATAGAGGAAGCTGAGGAAAACACTAGGGGCCAGGGAATAAAGGACAGATTTATCTAAAACTAGAAGCACATCAAGTGCTAGAAAATCCCCCATAACCCCTGATGCACTGCTGCATGTTATGTCATTATCAACCCAAAAGAACATTCACGAAATCCTTCCAATCAGAATTTGAACCCCCTCCCTTACATCACGTCTCTTTTTTAATCATGGAAGTTCCCAGCAGGCCCTATGCTTTAGTGACACTCCTCAACTCTCCATCATTACTCTATCAAACCACTTTCACCAATAACGCTCATTAAAGATATGAGTTAATGTCACATTTCCCAAAATATCCTATGGGAAACCTCCTGGCAAGAAATCTGCTTGATTCCTAATGCTGAGAAGCCATGATGAAAGAATATGAGAAGCTGGAGTTGTCCTGGCATACCTCCACCAACACCTTTGCCTTAATGTGGCTATCAAGGGGCTCACTGAGAAAAGCATCCTATGCCCTTCCTTTCTCCCTACCCCCTAGGGCTGAGTCACCAATTATAGCAGCTTCTTCATTGCTGGTATCTTCTGGAGTAGGGGGAGGGAAAAGGAACCTAGTTTGCTACTTCTCTTCTATGTTGGGGTTCTCAAGCACTGCCTTGGGTAGAGGAGACTGAAATAGGAGGAGGGGGGCTGTCTTCTCCTTGGCCTCTCTGAATCCAGTTGCTGGAGGCACCTTCCCAGCCACAGTTCTCGGGCCAAACAGCACTGGTGGTGACAGGCCTGGAGTGGTACTGGAGGAGGAGTTGGAAATCCGGGGCTTGGTGGACAGACCACTTGACAGGAAAGCTGTGTACTGGTTCCAGAAAGACAGGGGACCCACCCCCACCAGCTGGGCAGGAATGTCCTGGGACAAGAAGTCCTGCAGGTTGACCTGGTCACCAGAGAGGAGTGGCACTGGGCCCTCCAGGGACAGCTGCCGGCCCCTTCGGGCTGGACTACAATTCCAAACGTGGGTGCTCAGTTGCACCTGCCAAAGGGAAAGGGAGAGGAAAAGAGGAGAGGGGAGAAAGGGTCACCCCAGGGAAACTGGAGAAGATTCCCTGTGAGAATGTGGAAGCTGAAGAGAATCTATTTTCCTCAGGTGCAAAGAATGAAAGGGGGAAAATTCCTAAGGGGGCCATTCCCCTGTGAGCATGATCTCCAAGCTCAGGGATTAGAGGAAAGCCACTAGGGGCATTACCATGTAAGAACTCCAAAAAGGACAGATAAGAACTCATAAACCTTGAGAGCTCTCAGTTTCCACTCCCTGGTCAAGGGGCAGCAAATATAGAGAAATGGGCTCATGGGATCGTGGGGTCATCTTTTCGGGGAAAGGGGGAGAGCCCTGGGGAAGTGATGGAGGGTGAACAGCCTGGGACTAAGGAAAGAGCAGCAATATTCTGAGGGCCATGGGGGACAAAGGGCTGTACCTGGTGGTGAGCCAGCAGCATATGCTTCTTGAGGGTAGCCCGCTCTAGAAAGCCCTGCTTGCAGAAAATACAAGTGAAGAGTGGCCCCTCCTTGGGGTGGGTCTTCTGATGCTCCTCCAAAGCTGCCTGGGTGGGAAAGACCTGGCCACACACTTCACAGGCCTTTCTGCTGCTGCTGTCTCCTGGCTCCTTTCTCATGGCTTCCTGCATGCTCAGCCCCTCCACCAAGGTGGTGCTGGTGCCTTCCCCTTCTGAGGTGAGTGTTGACATTGGGCTTGAGCTCCTCTCTGGTTTGCTCCCCTCTTCTGTGCCTCCCATGACATCACTGCCTCCCTGCTCCATTGGCTGTGGTTGGTCCAGGCTGTCAGGTGGTGGTGGTAGTGGTGGCAAAGCTGACTGGTGAGTAGCTTTCTCATTACAGTCCATCCCCTTCCCAGCTGTGGCTGCTGCTGCCACTGTCCCCACTTCCTCCTCTGCCCCAGATGCCTCTTCTGAATCGCCTCGCACCGATATTGCCTTCTCACCTCCACTCTCTGAGCCTCTCCCTGCCAGGGAATCTTCATCTGTCACATCTTCCTCTTCTTCCTCATCTTCCTCCTCTTCTTCAGACAACTCATCTTCTGGGGATGGCTGCTGGCATTGCTGCTGGGGGAAGCTCCCTGTCCCGGAAACTGTGGATTGCTCAGAGCCGTTTTCCTGGGCAACTCCCCCAGCTTCAGGGAGTGTGGTACCACCGTTGGGGATCTGTCCCCCCAGGTGCATCCGAACATGCTGCTGCAGAGTGACAGCATTGGTGAACTTCTTCTGGCAGATGGGGCAGGAGTTCTGGGCTCGGGCAGCTGGACTAGCCTTGTGGCCCACGAAATGTGCACGTAGATTGCCCCGGGTGGAGAAGGCTCTGCCACATACTTTGCATTTGAAGGGCCGCTCACCTCCATGCTGGCCATAATGCAGGCGTAGTGCCCGAGGACAGCTCAGCACCCGGAGGCAGATGACACACTGGTTAGGTCCAGATGAGGCAGAGGATGAAGCCGCAGGGGCAGAGGTGGTGGGGGCTCCTGAGGCAGCAGAAGCCACTGCCACAGTCCCTTGACGGTCAATCTTTTCTACCAGTTGCTGCAACTTTGATGTCTCAGAGGGTGAGGCCCCCAAAGGCTCTAACACATAGGGGAAAGGAAAGCTGCTGGTAGACTTGAAGTGGTTGGTAAGTAGTGCCCAGCTGGGTAGCGAAGTCACCAGCTTACTTAGCTGCATGCGGGTTGCTGTACCACTTTCTGCCACTCCGGTGATGGCCGAGCCCTCGCTCCCTGGTGGGGTGTTTTCATCAGCTTTACTCTTGGGCTCCACCGTTTTCATGAGCACAAACTTATTGAAAGCAGGAAGCCCAGGGGCTGGGGCTGTGCCTGCACTGGTAGAAAGCAGTGTCAGGCTCTCTGTGGCACTGAGTGCTGTGGTAGAGGCCACCAGAGGCTTGCGTTCAACAGCCCCACCTGATGTGGACTCCTCTTCAACCTTCTCTGGTGGCACGGACATACCATAGGGCAGACCACTGCTGGTGATGACATAGTCTAGGTGCTCTGGAACTGGGTGTGGGTTCATCTGCACATGCGGATACTTCTCCCGGTGCCGGTGGAAGTGCACTTTGAGGTTGCCGCGTGTGGTAAAGCGGTTGCCGCAGACATTGCACTTGTAGGGCCTCTCGCCCGTGTGGGAACGCAAGTGGATCTGCAGGGCGCTGTCACTGCCAAACACTTTAGCACAGAAGCGGCATTTGTGCCGCCCACCAGGCTTCTCCAAAGGACCCATCACCTCCCCATAGCCCAGCTCACCACTTCCGTTCTTTGGCTTCAGGAGCCCTGGGGAGGCAGCAGCCTCAAGGCCTCGGGCTGCCCCAAGACACTGTGCAGCCAGAAGTCCAGTGGTGCTTGGGAATGCCAGGTGAGGCGAGGCAATCAGCTGATCTGTGCTACCTGGCAAGGCCGGGGAAGGTGCAGGGGTGGGCTTGTGGCTTCGCCCAACCCCACCAGCAGAGAAAGGGTGCTGTGTCCCCAGTGGGTGATAGAGGTGGAAGAAAGCCTGCTTGGGTGTTTCTGCCCCTGAGGAAGAGGAGGAGGAGGAAGATGCCAGTGTCTTGCCAGTTTGGACGGGCTTGATGGGGCTGAAGAGGGGTAGCAGAGGTTTTGTGGAGGAGGCAGTCCCTGTCCCAGGCAGCTCTGAGGGACTGGCAGGGGCACCCACCGTCTGGCCTAAGGAGCCAAGCAGCAGCACCTGCCTGCAGATTTGCTCAGTCATCTGCATCTGATGGATCTGCCGCTGCTGCAGTACCCTTAGCTCTTCCAGGATCAGAGGAATGTTCAAGTGGCCGCTGCCTACACCTGGGGGCGGAGGAGGAGGCGGAGGAGGAGGAGGTGCAGGGGTGGACTCTGGAGCTAATGGTGTTGCTCCCAGTTTGGGACTGGCCAAGATTAGGCCCCCACCTCCCCCAGCCGCTGTACCTGTGGCAGCGACCAGGCAGTGCCCACTAGACTCTTCTCCTCTCCGCTCTGGGCCCCAGGTGGGATCTGTGGGTATGGAAGACCCAGTATCCGTAGGGTTGCTGTGCTCTGTGTCCATGATCTGAGGACTACTGTGGCCCTCAGGTCGGGGTTCAGAGGAGGGAGAAGAGTTGTTGGGGTTCTCTTGGCCCCCAATTATCACCATTACAGGGGGGTCAGTAGAGCATGCGTTTTGATGAGCGAGGAATTCGGTTGGGTCAGTGAATTGTGCGCAGCACTTGGCACAGACTTGGACGTGATCCTCCTCGTTAGCATCACCTGGGGGGAGACAAGGCAGGAGAGCGTGGGTGGAACGGTTGGGATGGACAGAGGCTCTAATTAATAACAAGCCCAGTAACTGCTAGCTGGGGGTGGGGAGATGAGCTCACCATCAGGCCATGCAGAAGGCTTGAGCTAAGCCCTGACCCGCTTCGACACAGAGAGGGGGGGGGCGGGGCGAGCGCGCATGCAACACCCTCCCTGCACCACCACCCCGCCGCCCTCCCCCATCCTGGACTGCCCGCAAGTGCAAGGGATGGGTGTGAGGGTGGGGACCCATGCAGAGAATCGTGCATCTTGTCCTCTCCACGGAAAGTCTTTCGCCCCCGCGCGCCCCCTTCCCTCCCCGCCCCTGCCCAAGTCGGGCCCTACCGCACCTCTGAGCTCCGCCGACTCCCCGCAGGGGCCCCCGAGACAAGAGCTCCTCCCGGCTTCGTGCGCCATGGTTGTGGGGGAGGTGGAGGGTAGGGTGGGGTGGGAAACAATAGGGATAGAGATTGGGTGAGGCGGCGATAGCCGCCGGGGGTGCTGCAGCCTCTGCGCTCCGCTTCCCAGACTGCGGAGAGGGAGCTCGGAGACGGCGGGGGCAGGGAGCAGCGGAGGAGGGGGAGGGGAGGAGCTGGAGCGAGAAAGCTGGGAAAGGGGAGGTCGCGGGGAGGAGCTGCCGGGAAGGGAAGCTTGTGGGGAGGAGCTGTTGCGGAGGTAGGCGGGAGCGGAGAGTTGGTGGGGCGGGACCGCAAAGCCGAGAAGGATTTCCGGAGGCTCCAAGACAGGTGCCTTGGGTCCCGGTGGGGGTCAATCTTTCATTGCCTTCTGCCAACTTCCCCCATCCCCAGATGTCTTTGCCCAGACCTGCCCCCTGGCAAGCTCAAGGGAGGCACGGTGGGAACACAGCCCTGCTCAATAGAGCAAGGCTTAGAGGGTTCTTCGTTTTCGTTGGATAAAAGATCGGCTGAGCCTGGAAAACGTGGACTCCAGAGAGGGTAGTCTGATCTCCTCAGAGGTCTGAGGGACAGAGGGAGAAGGGAGGTCCAGAACCCCCACCCCCACCAGCACACATTCAATACTCCCAAGTTTTGTCCCACCTTCCTCACTTCCAGCCCCCACCCTCAGCCCTCTCCCCCTACCCCCCCCCCAAAATAAGTTTCTCAGGTTGGGAGGCTGCAAGGTAGAATTTCCAAAGAAGTCATTTCAGGACTTCTCACTGCAGAACATTAAGCCCCTTCACTCCCCGCCCCCTCCTCCAGAATCAAAGCTGAATGCAAGTTACTCCACAGATCATCCAGCCAACACCTAATTTATACAGTTCATGCTTATTTAAGAAGCCACCTCCTATTTAGTACCCTCTTTTGTACCCTTGCCTCCTCCATTCTCCTTCTCTTATGGTACACACAGTCACTATTAAGGAGATAGTCTGGTTTGGGGAGATGCTTAGCTTGCAAAGGCCTACAGAGGCCCACCCAGCTCTAACCCAGGGGGAGACGAGAGCACCTTCTGAAACAATTAGAAAAATGCAGTAGGGGCTACCAGGCAGCACCTTTCATCCCCAAGATGGGTCGAATGCCTGGAAATGACTAACACTGGCTCAACACTACACTTTCAGTCTGAACAAGTTAGGGTGGACACTGCCTAGACACTCCTGAAGATGGAGAAAGTGAATAAATGAGAGGAAGGGGTAGCAACAGTCAGGATAGGATTTAACAAAGGATTACGAATACTGTAACTTTATATAAATATATATAAATATATATATATGTGTATATATATTTAGATGCTAGGGTGTTAGAATAGTTAGAAGGAAATAACTGAAATGGTAGA
>PVKY010014255.1:0-10652 GCA_004027775.1 Bradypus variegatus | reverse complement strand
CTGACACTCTCTGACGACAGTCTCAATTGGACAGGGTATTTTGGTTGTTGTCTGTGCCCGTTCTTCCTCAGTGATCCAAAAGTCATGGAAACAGAGATCCCTGTTAGATCCCTTTCCAGGGATGCTAAAAATGCAGTGAACTAGGCAAAGAAATGGAAATTCTTCACTGTGGGCACCCTGATTGCTACTTCTGGTCAACCCAATAATTTACACCCTCACCGTCCCCTACCGGCCTCTCCCAGGGTGCATCAGTGTCTGCCTCCCACTCAAAGGTCCTTCTGGAATTCCCGATCTGTTACAGGTGACCCCATAGAGAGAAGCCACGTCTCTAAAGCTATAATGCAAAATGGACTTTTCTATGGTGTCTCTACATCTCTGATCCTTGTCTATAACCTTCCAGAGCTTTCCTAACCGGCGTTCCTCCCACTCCTCGCTTGTGGACCACTCTTGTCAACTCTTCTTTCTGAAAAGTCTGCTTTCTCCTTCCCACACGGAACCAAACAGGTACCCACCGAGCCAGTCCGTGTTCCCAGCTCCGGACGTGCCCACCTCCAGCAGCAGCGTCCCCATGCCCGTTCTGCTGATGGGACAAGCGGTGCTTCCACCCAGCTTCTCCACCTCCCAGCAGCCGCCGCCGCCACACTACCTGCAGGTGGGCGCCAGGGCCGAGGGGACCCAGGTGGCAGGGCCACACCTTCCCACTCCCAAAAGGCCTTGCTGCAGCCCTGGCTGGCGTCCCCAGGGCAGAGATGAGCTCCAGACAGAGTCCTGTCTGATTGTTTTCAGTGCTTAAGTCTACGAAGTCGGTATATGCCGTGTGAGAAATTAAGAATCGGCGATTATGCCTCATATGGGTTATGGACTTAAAAGGTCCGTTTGTGTTTTTTTAAGTGATTTTTAATCAAGATTCTGCATCTTATGATTTCCATATTTTTTTAGAGCAAAAGTCAGACATTGATTATGATGTTGGACTTCATGTGTTTATAGACAGTCACGTACAAATATAAAATGAGATCACATTTAGTCAAAGATTCATCCATCTGCTTTAATAAATACAATAATGCTCCCTGAAATTGGGGCTTTCCAGGAAAATTTGGGGTGCACTCACATATGGCCACTACATACAAGGCAGAAGTGACTCTAAGCAGGTGCGAGATGCGCTGAAGGATGGGTGGGCCGCTAGTTTGGTGGTTCAGATGGATGGATGTGTCTGCTCAGCTCTGGGGGAGGGGGGCAGCCTCCCCTCGCACTCTCCCCAGGGGGCCCCTTCCCATCCCAGCCTCCCCGGCCTTCCCCCACCCCTGCCACCACCGGGTGGATGCCCGGCTTTCCCCTCAGCCTCACCTGCCAAGCTTGGACACCTCCAAAACCACGGGAGAGTATGTATGACTAGGATATACTGAGAACGGTGGGATAGAGATGGAAAAACTTGTCCTTGAAGCTCTGGAATGTAATTGGGTGCCACAGTTGCTGCACCACCTGTGGTATAATCTCCAAATCTCCTTGACCCAAGCGTAGTGGGAGTGAACTCAAGATTTCTGCCTCGCAGATCCTGTCAGTTCTCAGGACCCAGGCGTGGTTTTGGATGGGACGGGAGAAGGCAGTGGTGGCGTGGGCAAGTATCAGAGGCCTGGCACACCTGCCTTCAGCAGTAGCTGCCATCATGTTTGCAGGCGCCTCTTCTGTGCCAGGTGCAGTGTGAAGGATGCGGGGAGCTCTTGGGCCTGCTGGCTGCTCCAAGGACCTCCCAGTCTGGGGGGGGACATGGGATAGCACAGAGTGAGAGCTATGTAGCAAGAGCCGGCCGTGTGTGTGACGCACCCCGGGGGCGGGCAGGACAGGCTGGGGATTAGCACCGAGTTAGAGCTCTGGCCGAATGGACGCCTGGATGGGAAGGAAGGCTCAGGAAGGGTGGGTGGGCGGAGGTGAAGGGACAGTGTCCCGGCAGGGGGGCAGCCCAGGCCATGGGGCTGGGGCAGGTGGGCCTGGGGCAGCTTTGAAGACAAAGGGTGGCCTGGGTTATTTAGAGGGGCAATCCCGTGGACAATAATAATGGGGGATAAGATCAGAAGTTCCAAAGTCAGCGTTTACCCATTCAAAGCTTCTGAACTTCAGATGAGGATGTCTCCTAAATACCGGCGGAGGGCAGTGTTTGGAAGTTGTGATGGGGACAGAAGCCATTAGTGAAAAGTGCGCAGCCAGATGTGCATTTGTATCCCACCCTATCGATCCTGCATATGGCCCCAGCTTTCTCATTCAAAAATATATGGGCTACATGGAGAGCATCTTCTTGTGTCCAGGAAACCATTTCCCATAGTTTCAGCCCCGGTCCTGCTGGGCCAGCAGGAACCCCCAGTGTTGGTGAAGGAGGACTTCAGATTTCACCCCCATCTGGAAATCCTTAGCCTCTCAGCATCACGTAGAGCTGAGGGTCTGTCCCCGTCCCATCCCCTGACCGACCAGAACCACCTTTCCCCATGTGACCCCCAGCCATTTAAGGAGGACTCCTACAGCTGGCCACATTTGCCACTGCCCCCTCTGGACCCCTTCTTTTTTTCTTTCCAGGTACAGACGCCCACCTCTCTGCACAGCGAGCAGCAGGACTCGCTACTCCTGCCCACCTACGCGCAGCAGCAAGGGACCCTGGGCTACCCCCCTCCGCCCCCGGCGCAGCCCCAGCCCCGGCCCCCATCACGAAGGGTCAGCAGCCGGTCCGAGGCGGCCAGCCTCCAGCAGCCACCCCGGTAGTGCTGTGCCAGGGTCAGGGCGCAGTCAGCTTTAACCGACGGACCAGGCCCCAGGAGCTGGGGACAGGAGCTGAAACTACACCCTTGACTTCTGTGCGCACGGCATACATTTCAGAAGTCCCCAACAGGTACCAAGTCCCGTGGCGGCGGCTGGCACGGTGGGAAATGGTCGGGAATGCCCGTCTCCCTGGCCGCCGCGGGGCTGGGCACACTCGACAGCCATACTTGGACCTGAGCCCAGTGCCCCACGCAGTGTCGTTACTCAGTTTACCTTTGGAGACAGCGCTTCGTGCTGCATCCTCCCCAGAGTGCCCCGGTGACTCAGGCAGAGTGGCCTGTCCCCAGGAGCCCCCCCTCTCCTGACCATCTTTAGCCTCTGCGTTTGAGAAGCGCTGGGTCAGAGATCTTTTGGAGAGAGAGAATAGAGATTATTTTTCATTATTTTTAAATGGTGGTTTTTGTTTTAATTTGCACAGCTGCACAGAGGAAATAACTTAGGCACTTTTCTGTTTAAAAAAAATAATGTCTCCTGGCTTCCTGTGGAGACCATGACGACAGCGGCCCCCAGCCCCCATCACTTGTCATTGGTAATTCAAGCTGCAGGAGCACACCCTCTGCCTAAACCTTCTGGGAACTAGGCTTTCCCCCACGCCTTTTTTTTTTTTCCTCTCTCCCTAAATGTAACACTGGACTATTTCCTGTTTACTTCATTAATTGCAACTTCAAAGGCTGATTCAAAGCAAAGCACAATCATGCAGCCACTATTCCAGAATTCTGCTGGGGACTCTTGTAATATGAAGGGAGAGGTTTCACAAGCCAAAGCAGGCCTGAGGGGACGCCAGCTCCCCAAGGAAGTCCCACCCCATGTTGGCCCTCCGAGTGAGAATGCTGCATCTTTCTACATATCTTTCATGAGGATACCGAGGATTGGATTTTCCTTTTAAAAATGCACTTTGCTTTTTTTGTATGTTTTGTTATGTTGAGATGTTTCTAAAGAAAAGATTTTATGTAATTATAAGACAAAGTGTAGTGAATTGTACAGCTGTTGTAATAATGACCTATTTCTATATAAAATAAATTGTATGGATTTGTGTAAATTATTTTGTATCTGAGACACCAGTTCCTTTCCCAAATATACAAGTATAAGTTTTCTTGTGTTTTTCTGTGAGTTGACATTTTGTAATAAATTAACTAATTTGTACAATTTCCTCTGGAGGCAGTCTCTGTCCCTTGTTATACATGCATACGTACATCTTTTCTTCAGTATACACATTTTCATTTCAAGGTGTTTCTAAGGCTCATCAGAGGTGTGGGAAATGTGGAAGGAAGCCACAAATAAGCCAGGTGATAGTGTTAGATTTTAAGGGGCAACATGTCCCTCAACCTGTGGGGTCCCCCATCTTTATCTTAAAGGTGGTATCGGAAAAAGAATGGTTGACTGTAGAAATTATAGCCCCCCCCACCCCCAAAAAAGAAAATAGAGAAAGGACAGTTCCTAGAAACAGCTCAACCTTGTAGACAGAGCTAATCCATTCAGACAAAACATTCTCAACCAAACCATTCACAGCCCATAATTAAACTCCCATGAGCTGGAATTCCATAGGCTCCGACTGCCAGCAGCAAGGTATGAGGGCTTTGGAAAGAGTATATGTGAGAGATTTGCATGCACCTGTTAGGGGGTTGGGGGTAAAAGAGGCTACGCAGCCAGGGGGACAGATCAGCGTCCTGCAGGAGGTGACTGCCAACCATAGACCCCCACGCCTTCCAGGGTCTTGAGGCTGCCGTGGGGTGCTGGGAATGGAGGATTGCTTGGATGGCAATAGTCAGCAGTGCCCTTTCCAAAAGCCCCAGAGACTTAAGTTCCTTTCCTGGCCCCATTGCTACAGTTCTGTGCCTCCATCTCCTGCTCCGTAAAACACAGACGTTCTTCTCACTTCTATGAGTAAGCCCAGTTTTGGATGGCATAAAAGAGTGCTTTATAAATGCATCAAAACAGTTTTGTTAGTCATGCGATTGCTGTATTTCTGAAAAACAGTAAGTCAAAGTATTTTATATGTACTGGGAACATTTACTCTTTTAACCGAAGGAACCAGAAATGAACTCCTCTGTAAACAAAGTCTATGTGAGATTGGATTAACTATTTTTTTAATGTCTTTTATAAATTCAAATGTTTATATGTATGATTTTTCTGAAAAAGAATGTATACTTTATTTGGCTGTCAGAATCCTCACTTCTAAGTAGAATGTGATTTTTAATGGAAACATTTATTGTCCTAGAATCTTCTAGCTAGAAGCCATTAGAAGTGTGGAGTAGGCCATGCTACTAATTTAATTTAACTTTGCTTAAATCTTACCCATGTTCAGAATTTGGATAAATACAAGAAACTTATTGCATAGTATTCATTTCAACCAACAAACATGGGGAGTTTAAACTCTAAGCTTTTGATCCATTTAATTTTGCTCATTAAAAGTCTGTTTTGCAACTTTGACCTATTTTCTGAAACACCATGACTTTTCTGTTTGGAAAACTGTAACGTCAACTCATGAGAAGTGACTGAACTGTGAACTTTGGAATACACCAAGTTTTAGAGTATTTTCTCAACAACTAAAATACTCAACTCAAAAAACAAAAAAACCTCAACTAAAATTTAGTATTTTCTGTCTCTGATGGCAACTGAAGTTCATTACATTAACTTTTTTCTTTATATATGCAAAATGACAAATTGGCCAATTATCCAACAGTGCTAAGCCATGACATTTTGTACCCTTGACTATGTGGTAAAATTTGGGTGTTTGGGACAAAATTGCTTCGGTTTCTCTCCTCACTTCGTTTGGGTGGGCACAGCCTGAAGGTTTAAAAGTTAGCATTAGCATAATAGAGAAATAACTGATTTAGATCTTCTTGGAAAAATGCAGTATGTTGCTTTTGGACAGATGTGCGACACAACAGCATAACTCTATTCTATGAGCATAACATACAGCATTCATGGAAGAGCTGAAATATATAGCCTTATGGCCTTGCAAAACAGCTTTTTTCCTCTGGGAAAAGGCTCATTAGAAATCAACAAAAAATCCCTTTCAGAATTTTTACCTAACTAGCCAATGTCCACATTTAAGGGGGAGGAAGAGGATAACACCTTCAGTACACTCACTAAATTAACACATTCCACTTCACAGTTAAAATGTCCTGAATTTAACTGACTCAGTTTCCTTTAAAACCATCTGCCTCTCCCGACGGCCGCATCTCCTCCGGTAGGTCCACAACCCACCCGTGCAAGCAAGCTGAAACTCCATCCTCCATGGTGGATTTATTTCCCTCGGAGGGAGCTGCGTGCGTGAAGAGTGCCATTCCTTCCTGCGTCCCCGACCCATCCGTGCACCTGGCCGAACACGACCCTCCCGGGGCTCTCCCGCCCAGGACAGTAGCGACTTCCAGCCATGCGTCTCCCCGCTCGCTACGGGCACCTCAAGGGCAGGGGCTGGGACTTAGACCCCGCTGCAGTAAACCGGCACGGAATGAATGAGTGCGGGAAACGAGGGCGCTTTCTTCCATCCAGCTGTGGGCCTGGAATGAGATTCCCCAGCCCGGCCCGAAGACAGCGGGAGGCTGTAGGGCAGGAGCCCCTATGCGCGGTTCGCAAACCCGCCCAAGAGGCGAACAGCCTGGACCCCTGATCAGCTACGAGCCGAATGGGCCCGGGCGGAAGCGAGGGCCGAAGGAAAGCGCGCGAGACTAGAGAGCGCAGCCGTAGTGCGCAGCCGCGGCCCGCCCAGACCCGGCCCCAAGTCCAGGTTTGCCCCTTGTGGCGCCGCTGACACCACAGCCTCGCCTCTCCTCTCCCTAACCACACCTCCTCCCCGCCTCCAGGCGACCCGGAAGTTGTACATCTTGACAGGCGCTTTCCTTCTCCCAGAATCCTTCGCGCTCCTTCTTTCCGACCTGGTCTAGGCGGAGTGAGTATGGGTGGCGCCCCTCGGCTTTAGGGATCCGGCTTCATCCTCCCCCGGGATTATGCTGGTCGGGGCAGCGGGATCCTTCCTGGACCGTCCCCGGGTTCCGTGTTTCAGGGAGATGGGAGTTCGCGCTGCCCTTCAGGGTTCCCGCAGCCTGGCAGGGATGGTGTCCGGGCTTAGGGGAGCCGGGTACTCAGGGGTTTCTGGGGCGGAGTACTGAGGGGCGCCGGCGCTCGGGCCGCGGGGTGGCCCGGTTGGCTTTGACCAGACTCGGGTCCGCAGGGGTCCAGTCGGAGTCTCCGCAGCCGGAGGCGCCCCGGGCTGCAGCCTGAGGCCGGACCCGGGAGGGGAGACTGCTTGTCCCACTCTGAGTCGCCTTGTTGCCTCGGTTTTAGATGGCTCCCGCAAAGAAGGGTGGCGAGAAGAAGAAGGGCCGTTCTGCCATCAACGAGGTGGTGACCAGGGAGTACACCATCAACATTCACAAGCGCATCCATGGCGTGTGAGTGTCCCCGCGGTCGGCTCCCTGCCTCGCTGGCCGGGGGCTCCGGTTTCTGCCTGCCGCCCTCAGGTCTGCCTCATCGTTCAGAGGCGGGGTGGCCTGGAAATTACGCACTTCTTGAAAAGTTCTAGGACCTTACTTCGGGTTTATGAGGTTCAAAGTGTACTGTTTTGAGGTTAATGCCTGAAAACTTGAGATTGACATGTGAAATTTCGGAGAAAGGTGATAAAACTGATGATAAAACGTGAACATCAGTTCTCGCTAGTGCTTAGTATTTGAATTAAAATGTCTTTAGACTCGTAAAGTTGACCAGTTAATTTGAAAAGCCTTGCTGTGTCCTGCCCAGAATGTGAAGTCCTAAACGGGCTTTTCTTAATTATTTGACCCTCACGGGTGTGTGTGTCCTCAGTGTTGGCTGAGTTACAGATGGGGGAGAGCTAAAGAGAGGTGGGCAGTATCCTGAAGATGTATCTACTGTATTAGAGGGCAGTGTTTGAAGTAAGGACAGGGGGTGTTGTGGATTTGTGGTGTGCAGGAATGTGGGGAATGGTCTTAAATGCAGTCGTGCTGGTTCTTATTTTTGTGTGGGGTTAGTTTTTAGTTCATCAGTGTAGTAAATGTTTCCATTTCTGCACATGGTGCTTATTGCTGATAGTGGAGACCACATCTCTTGTTGAATGTTATTTGAGATAGTTTTAACAGGAAAACATTCTGCAACGAAATATTCTATTCAGGCACCAATCTGGGAACAGAATATCTTGCACTTGATTGGAACTGCCATTTCAGCACTGCGTTTACAGCCAAATGTTGGCTCTTCGTAAGCCTAGGAGCATTAGGGTCTCCAAAATGGCTTCTCATTCTAAAACCCAGTGCCTTTTTTGGGCATTACTGCTGCTTGTGAATAGTCTCTTTCCTCACCTCCCCTTTATTTGGCACCTGCGTAATTCTTTTTGGGGATATATATATAAAGCACTGCCCTAGACTCTGCTGGTATAGTAATGAAACCAAAGATCCGGCCTTTCTCACTTCGTGGTAAGGGAAGGTCGGCAGGTATTTTGCTTTAAGAGGATAAGTGGCAAGTGGAAAGCAAAGCACTGGCTGGAAGGAGGGCTGTGTTTTAAAAACCACTCGGTGTGACATTTGAAAAGGGCAGGTGTGAGCCGCGGCTCTTATCTGACGGGTGAGTTTTTCAGACGTTTTGTGCTTGGCAAAAGTCCTGTATGAGGACCTCCATAATACTGAATCCTCTGGTCATTTTCATTTCCTCAGTTGATCAGTGACAATTGACGGTTCATCATTCCTTCTTCCATGCTGTTTTGTTTGCTATCCAAAGCCCCCCCAGTTTTGTTTTTTGTTCCCACTTCACTGGTTACCACCTCAGACATTTTTGTCAATTCCTCCACACATCTCATCCTCCTAAGGTTGAGGGTCCCAAGGCTTGGCCCTTCTTTTCTGCACTTGATAATGGTTTTGGTGTTTGTCTCAAATACATTCTTTCTGCTCCCCTGAATTCTAGACCCATGTATCCAACTGCCTCTTTGACATCATTGGGTTTTTGGTAAACATCTCAAACTTAATGTGGCCAAAACCAAACTCCTGGCGTCCATCTCAACCCCCAACTTTTTCCTTTTGTGGTCTTCCCTAATTCATTCATTGGAACCTTAGCAAATCCTTTTGGCTCCACTTTTGGAATACATCCAGAATCTGACCATCTCTCTCACTTGGGTAGTTAGAATAGCAGCCCCCTGCACCTCCTTGCCTCTTCCACCTTCAGACATGGGGTCTACTTTTAAACCCACCATTGGCTTCCCATTTTGGTCAATTAGCAGCCAGAGTTGTTTCAGTGCTCACACCTGAACTGACCCTGTTCTTACACCGGGCGTGTTTCTGTTTCAGGTGTGAAAGACAAATTGGAGTCAAGTTAGAAATCGACAGCATTTCATTTATTTGAGGCACCAAAGTTCTGCTGCTGCAAAAGAAGCCAGAATGGAAATTACTTCAGGGTTCTAGGGATGGCAATTTTTATAGACATAAAAAGGAAGTTAGCTTGACTCCTATTGATTGGATGAGAGTTTGTCCTACAGGGGTAGATTTAAGGCCAGTGGGCTTTATTTTGTGTTTAGTTACATGTAATGATCTAGGGGCTTGATGGCTGTCAGGGTCAGCTGCCTTGGTGGGGATTTCAAATTTCAAAAGATGAGGAGGAAACTCGGAGGGATTAAAAGAGGAAATGTAGGGCATGGATTTGGGGGCTCTGAGGGTCCCCACCGTCTTCTTCATATAATTTTATCAGTTTCCCCTTTTTAATCATTCCCTCAGTTATGAGGATTCTTGACCAAAGATTTTAGTCTCTCATTTACCACTAACAGTCTCATATTTCAGCACCGATATTATGGGTTAGCTGAAGTTCAAGATTTTCATCGTCCCATTCGCACTAGTTTTGTGTCTCAGTTGTATCCTTTGTTGAATTGGTGGCTGTGTAATAGCAGGTAAAGTAGAGAGGAGAACAAGTGTACCTATTAGGACATGTGAACCAAGGTCTCCATGAACCTAGAAGCCAAACTAAAAGGAGACTCAGAACACTATCAGATTGAGGAGGTATACAAGCTGATTTGACTGCTTCTCTAGCATGGGCTTCTGCTTCCTCTTGACTGTCATTTACAGATAACGCAGCACTGGGTCCCTACTGGTGTACACATACCTCCTTGGGAAGCCAGAATATAGTCTAATGCTAATCAACTTCGCAGAGTCATTTTGGAATACTTTGGCAGCTAGTGCGCTGATGGCCTGCCCAGAGGTGGGGGGTAGGGTTCTCTTAACTCTAAAGCTGCCTTTTCTGGTATCATCTGTGATCTTACAGTGTATCCCCCAACACAGGAGATACCTGCCCCAATGACAAGGGGAACAACAGCAAGAACAGACACCCCATGTCTGCAGCCTGGGTTATGGGTTTTTTCATAACCCATTCAGAGCTGTCTCTAGTCTGGCAACAGTGTCTTCACAAGTTTCTATAAGATGGGAAGAGGTCATAAGAGCTCTCAGATGTCTTAACTTTTACCTTTTGGAAGCTTATCATAGATAGGCATTTGGGGAGCAGCATAAACCATATAACAGGAGCTAATCCAGTTTATAGGTAATACTTTTCATGTCTTCTGTCCACATGCAAAATAATATCTTGGAAGA
Source organism: Bradypus variegatus (assembly GCA_004027775.1). Taxonomy (NCBI): domain Eukaryota; kingdom Metazoa; phylum Chordata; class Mammalia; order Pilosa; family Bradypodidae; genus Bradypus; species Bradypus variegatus. Next base: position 267 of record PVKY010014255.1, on the reverse strand, counting down.
GCTTAATAAGGTTATCTATTGCCTTTAAAGAATGGGATATTGATGTGTTGAGCTAATTGGGTATAAACTCCAAAAGGAGAAAATAACCAACATTATCTTCATTGTCATCTGATATCTTAGTCCCATTTAACCAACCATTTCCTCTACCTGGCCTTTTTCAGTGCACCAGAAATTTGTGCCTTGAGTGGAATAAGTTTTTATGTTATTAAAGTGCTAGAAAGACTGAGGAATTGTGTTCCAGGTAAGAGTATGTAGGGCAGAGCAGAA
>PVKY010014254.1:0-10656 GCA_004027775.1 Bradypus variegatus | reverse complement strand
TCAGCCTGCAGTTAATAAATCTCTGCTTCCTAGCAATCAATCTCTGCCTGCATCACATGGTACTCTGCCTCCTTTTATCTTCTCACTCCTGTTTGTAAAGACTCTAGTAATATTGGATGAAGGTCCAGTCTGATTCAGCCTGGCTTTATTTTAGGATCTTAAAAGATTCTATTTTAAATGCATTCATATCCACAGAAATGTGGGTTAAGACTTGAGCGTGTCTTTGTGGGGATATGATTCAATCTTTAACATGTGGGTTTGCAGGAAAACATTTAAACAGAATGAAATTATCCCAGTGAATTTTTGTAATAGAGAATGATAGAACAAACTTTTATTGCAGGAGTGTTACAGGTTAATGAAGATAATTCACCAACTATGGTGGTGCCACATATGGCCCAGTCCATAATCACATTATCTATGCTGACCTTAAATTGTTCATAGCTGAGGTAGAAGGAAAAGGCATATAAAAGTAAAACTGCTCCCCCAAGACGGTGGCCACTAACGAGGCTTGTGAGATGTGGCTGCAGGGAATGGATGGCAACTCCATCTGTAATTCCTGAAGCCATGTTTGTAGAAGATGTAGATTCTTTCATGAAACAACCAGGGAATGAGACAGCAGGTATAGTACTGAAGAAGCTGGATGAACAATACCATAAGTTTATGGAACTCAACTTTGCTCAAAAGAAGAGTCTAAAAGGTCAGATTCCTGAAATTAAGCAGACTGTAGAAATTCTAAAATGCATGCAGAAGAAAAGAGTATCCAATTCATTGGAGACCAGATTCTTACTGGCAGATAACCTATACTGCAAAGCTTCAGTTCCTCCTACTGATAAAGTGGGTCTGTAGTTGGGGGCTAATGTAACGCTTGAATATGATATTGATAAAGCACAGGCAATTGTTGGAAAATAATTTATCAACTGCCGCAAACAATCTTGATTGTCTTGAGGAAGATCTCGACTTTCTTTGAGATCAGTTTACTACCACCAAACTCAGTATGGCCAGTGTTTATAATTGGGATGTAAAAAGAAGAAACAAAGATGATTCAACCAAGAACAGAACATAATGTTGGCAATTAAAAATGTGGTTCAGTTTTCCAAACATATATTATTTAAAATACCCCAAAATTTATCCTTAAAGATTGGCGTAACTGATTTTTAACAGGAAGAATACCATTTTATGTGTTTATAAAAACAAAATAAAAAATATTTTATGAAATACGCAGGTTTAAGATTGTCATTTTTTGTTTTTTTTTTCACATTTCCCAACAAATTAAATGCTGTTTTCACCACTTTTTTTTTTTTATAAGAAAACTCTTAGCTGAAATGGCTAAAAATTGTGAGGTATCCCAAGGAAACTGAATGCTGAACACTTTAGCAGAGTTTGTTTTTTCTTTATTGGCTAATGTTGCTCTCATTTAATGTGGTTAAGTCAGTTTAAAGGCAGGAAAGAGACAATTTGAATAGTTGCATTCTCTTTAGTGCATGTGGGTTTTTATGGTCCTCTGTTATACTGAATTAGTCTTACAGAAATGGGGTTTCATGAATTACTGGTTAACCAGTAACTATTGTAATATTCTGGACTTTTCAGGAAATGATAATTTGCCAAAACAGTAAGAGAGTTATTAAGACTATACTTTTTCTTAACCCAAATAAGTGCAGTACCTTTGCAAAGCCAATGTGAGGGAGATCTCGGCCCCTATGAACTCACTCAAAAGTCTTGACTAAGGCAATCTTATATTTCTTAACAGTTCTTCAAAGCAACTTAATAGGAATATTAAGATAAATGTAAATCTGCAGTGGAAAAAGTTTTGAGCATTTTTTTATTCATGATAAAACCTCATAAGACTAGTAAGATATCCCTGTGAAAAGCCATTGACAGGGGCTAAGACTGGGTGATACAGATTCTCATAAAAACATAAATGTATTATTTCATCTCCAGGTAGTAAAAAAAATATGCTTGTACGATGTTTTATACTTATATTTCATGATATTAAAACAATGAAGTTAAAAAAGTAAATACCAATTAAAAGAACAGAATTTTTTATTCTTTTCTATGGGAAAGTTATTGGAATAGCAGATGAAAACTTCATGTTATAGATGATTAAAAATTGTGCAAACTCTGTGTCATTCTTCCATAAAGATGGGAATTTTATTTACTTTCTACTTGAATGTGGGCTGGCCCTTTGACTGCTTAAGTAAAGTGGTAGAAGTGACTTTGTGCCAATTTGTAAGGAGTACTGGCATCTCTGATTCCTCTGTCTTGGAAGACATGCTCTGGGGAAAACCAGCTGCCATGTAAAAAATTTTAATATTCTCAAATCAGAATGCAATGAAGAAACCTAATCAGAGAGAGAAGGAGAAGGAGAGAGAGACACAGAGAGAGAAAGAGAGAAATTCAGCCAACCCCCAACTGTTTCAGCCATCACATCAGTATTAGATTCCTGTTGTTGCTATGATAAATTACCACAATTTGGTCATTTAAAACAACACAAATTTAATATTTTATAGTTCTGGAATTCTAGCTGTAGCCATCATGTGACAAAAATTACATGGTAGGACATAAGCAAGAAGTATTGACTGAATCTATTCAATCCACAGTAAAAATGAGTGATAATATTAAATTATTATTTTAATCCACTGAACTTTGGCATTATTTGTTATGCAATGATGTAACCACATTGATAAGAAGACTGATTTCTTCACTTTGTATCAAGGAAGAGAAATGATATTATATGCTGTGCCCAAAGTAAGTTTGGCAGGAATGGAAAGCAGTGATTTTTTTGGGAATCACTCAGTATACCGAGGTTCAATTCACAGTCATTCCCACATATTGTGATATGGGTCCCATGATCAGAAAGGGAATCAGTGGATGGTGAACAAAAGGAAGCAATTTGTACAAAACATTGTTAAATGGATTCTGAGGAATGTTGTACCTATTCCAGTAATTGGGTAATATTTATATGTGTAAAATGGCTGAAAGAAAAACACTGCCACTGCCACTGGCACCTAAATGGGATTGTGGGTATCCTCTCTCCTATATTTAATTGGTCCTGCTGAGTGGGATGAATTAAAGATGCACTGTGGAAAATAGAAATCACTATAGAGTCTCTGGCAGACTGCTAATTCTTCCATATCTGTTATTACATTTTTAAATAGTAGTATTTGAACACTGGGCATTTAACCTCTCATGAACTACACTTTCCAGCTTCCCTTGAATCATATGATAAAAGCAGATTTGGCACAAGTCACTGCTGAGTCTTCATCTTAACAAATAGTTTATATTCTTTCATAAATTTCTCTGTCCTGTAGGTGGGATCATGAATATGGAACACAGTGTCTGCATGTTATGAGTTTATTGAGCAATGAGAGGAGAAGTCCCCAGGACCCTAAAAGTGTTTGTGAAGTTGTGCTGGCCAGCCAAAAACTACTGCTAATTTCCAGGCTATTAAGTGAGAGAAAAACTATCTTGTTTAAGATTAGATAAGTTTATGATCAGTACTTTTTTTTTAGAGTAAACACTCAGGAGGGTAAAGGCATTATAGTTAGAATAAATGTTAAATTTGCCCTAACAGCTATACCCCAGAGGAAGCTTTTATCCTAATTATTATGGCAACCAAGAAAATTAACATTTAGTGGTCATTTTATGTTTGCATAACCCCAAAGGAGTAACAGGACATACAAATGCAGTGGGAAATTAACAAATGAAACACAAAATGATATATAAGAAGGTGGGAGGGTAAGATAACTCTCATGTCCATGAAAATATGGCTCGATTGATATGAGCTCATGGATTTTACAAGGAGGAAATACTATTTGAATGTTTCCCACAGAATGCAGTTTGAAATAAGTAGCATGGGAATGGAATATGTAATGGATAAGAAAATACACAAAAGCTACCATTTTGTGAAAAAAATATTTAAGTTATGATTATTTCAGGGCCAATGATAACAATGTATTTACTCAAGCAAGCATAGTAGAATTCCAGACAATTGTGACTACCATCTAAAAGTGATTCATTTTTCCATTATCCACCAGGATGAAGAAGCCCAACTGACCAGATAAAAATATAGAAACTTAAGTTTGAGAAATTTCAATTTGAAAACTATTTCACATCCCATTCTTCATCTTTCTTTAGTCATCTTTGCTACCAGAAATGCTACATTCTTCCTTTTTCCCACAGACTCCAGAGTAGTTATTTAGCTTGAGCCTTTGCCACCCCAATACCCAACAGCTCTATATCCAAACTCCTCTTCCTTTTCCACCCCAGTTTTAGGGAAATCTGAAGGCACATTCCCCCTCATCTACCAAAGGAAAGCTAATAAATTAATATATGTTTATTATGCAGAGAAAATCAATACATTGTAAAAAATAGTCTCTCCTTTGATCTTACTTCCAACTCCAGGTTGTAGCTCCCTTTGCTTTTCTTAGTAGACAAACTTCTAAAATGAGTTCTGCATCTATGGTTCTTTACATACTAAATGATATGCTACATGAAACTATAGCATATTGTGTAACATCATAAAGAACAAGAAATAGAAGTAATAAAAATATTATAATATTAATATATAATGTGTTAGATTTTTTGGATGTGACTAAAATTTTAAACTATCTCTGCCTCTACATGAGAGATGCAAACTCCACCCATGGGGTTTGCTGTTTCTCCCTAGTGCCTCTGTATCTTGTGGGAGAGGAGGGGGAAGGAGAGTTTCTTGGGCCAGGGCCATTTGTCATAGCATGATCCCTTTTACTAGCACTGCTGGGAGAAACTTCTTTTGTCCCCTCAAGGAGCACGAGCAGAGAAGATTGGAAGACCTAGCTGCACAAGATAAACCAGTAGACAAAAATAGCAGTGCAAGGGTTCTGAAAATTAGATTATCATTGGAACCAGAGCCCTCGAAAGTGGGCCATAATGTTCACGGCAAACCTAAACAGAATGAATGCCATCTAACATACAGTATTAACAAAGGACCTTGGGTCTTTTCACACAATAGCTGCATTACCCAGGGTTCTCTAGGGAAATAGAACAAACAGGAGATAAATTATAAATACTAGGAGCTTTGTATGAGAATTGTCTCACATGACTGTTGGAATAGACAACTCCAAATTCCATAGGGCAAGCTGTAAGCTAGGTATTCCAGTGAAGGTTTGCAATGAGTTTCCCAGAAGAAGCTGGCAGGATGAAGTAGAGATAGAAATTCTCCCTTCTAACTGCTGAAGTCATCATTTCTCTCTCTCTTTTTTTTTATTAGAGAAGTTGTGAGAACAATCATGCATAAATTATAGGTATCACATATACCACCCCATCCCCAACTCCCTGCATTGGTATGAAACATTCGTTACAATTGATGATAGTACATTTTTATAATTGTATGATTAATTAAAGTTCATGGTTTAACTATGTGTTCACTGTGTAGTGTAGTTCCATGTATTTTTTTTATTCTGTTACCATATATTCAATCTAGGATTTCCCCCTTTTAATCATATTGAGGTATAAATTTCAGCACTGTTAATTGCACTGAAATTGCATTAATTCACAATGTTTGTGCTACCATCACTGTCATCCATTACAAAATATTTCATCATTCCAACTAGGAGCCCCACACATTTTAAGCCTTAATTTCCCATTCCTTACCCCCACCATGTCTCCTGGTATCTATATTCTAAATTCTGACTGTATGAGTTCACTTATTCGAATTGTTTCAAAACAGTAAGATCATACACTATTTGTCCTTTTGTCCCTGTCATATTTCACTAAACGTGATGTCTTCAAGGTTCATCCATGTTGTTGCCTGTATCAGGACTTCATTTCCTTTTACAGTTGAATAATATTCTGTTGTATGCATATAATACATTTTATTTATCGATTCATCAGTTGATACACACTTGAGTTGCTTCCATCTTTTGGCAATTGTGAATAATGCTACTATGAACATTGGTGTCAAATATCTGTTCAGGTCCCTGCTTTCAATTCTTTTGGGAAAATCCCCAGTAGTGGGATTGCTGGGTCATACGGTAGTCTATACTTAGATTCCTGAGGAACCCCCAAGCTGTCTTCCAGGGGCTGCCTAATTTCACAATGCTACCAACAATGAGTGTTCCTCTTTCCCCCTTCCTCAACCACCCCTCTGCCTCAATCCGTGGTTTCTAGAGCGAGCGGCAAAGGCCGGACTGTCTGGTGCAAGCATGCTCAGAACAGCTGCAGGTTGCGCTCACACCCGCACGCGTAGTCTACACCGCACAGGGCGGACGGTGGTGGCAGAACCGCGGCGAATCCAGCAGGGAGCACAGACCAAGTTTCAGGTCCACGGGGCTGAGCTGCGCCTCTCACCCATGGTCCCAGGGATCTCCCGTAGCCTCCTTAGCCACAAAAAGGTTGTACGCTTCAGTGGTGTACTGCCCTTAGTGGGATAGCTCAGGTCCCTCACTGAGGCCCTCTCCAGCAGGGACACCTGCTCTTTCTGCTCGTTGTTGAGGTACTTTTCAATGATGAGAAACATTGGAGAGCACATTCTTAGTTTAGTTTTGTTTATTTATTTATTTATTTATTAATCATAGAGAGTGATTTTCCTTTCCCTCTGGGGCTTCATCCATGTCCAGCAGCTAGCAGAGGCAGTCCTGAAAGGGCAGCACCTGGAGAGCCATGCTGTCCATAGCCAGCGGCTCTGATCCTTCTAGAACTCGAGTTCGTTGTTGTTTACTTTCTACATATTTATGAATTTTCCATTTCTCACTCTGTTTTTGAGGTCTAGCCTCATTCCACTGTGGTCAGAGAACATACATTTTATGCTTTCAATATTTTTTAATGTATTGAGACTTGTTTTGTGATTCAGCATATGGTGTATCCTGGATAATGATCCACGTGCACTGGAGGAGAATGTGTCTTCTATTTCCATTGTGTGCAATGTTCTATATATGTCTGTTAGGTATAGTTGGTTTAGTGTGTCATTCACATCCTCTTCCTTATTGATCTCCTGACTAGATGTTCTATCTATTATTGAGACTAGGTGATAAAGTCTCCTACTATTAATGAAGAACCATCAATTTCTCCCTTCAAATCTGTAAGTATTTGATTCATATATTTTGATGCTGTGCTGTTAGGTGCATATATATATATATATATATATATATATATATATATATATATATATATTTATAATTGTTGCATCTTCTTACTGAATTTTCCCATTGGTTAGTGTATCATTACCATCTTTGCTCTTCATAACTGTTTTTGACCAAAAGCCTATTTTATCTGATATTAGTATAGCCCTTGTTGCTCTCTTCTGATTACTACCTCCATGGTATGTATATTTTTCCCATCCTTTCACCCTCAACCTACTGTATCTTTGACCTTAAGGTGAATGTCTTGCAAACGACAAATAGTTGGGTCATGCTTTTTTATACATTATGCTAATCTCTGCCTTTGACTAGGAAGTTCAATTTATTTACATTTAAAGGAACTGCTGATAATACAGGAATTCCTTTTGTCATCTTGCTTTTTAACCGTTGCATACCTTTTTTTTGTCCCTCACTTCTGTTAAAGCCTACTTTTTTGTATATTTGCTTTTTTGGGTTGTACTATATTGAGTGACTTCTCATTTCCATCTGGCTGGATTTTTCATCTGTTTTCCTTGTGGTTACCCATAGGGTTAAAATTTAACCTCCTGAATATATAATAATCACATTTGGTTTGTCACCAACTTAACTTCAGTAGCTTGCACATATACTTTCCCTATACCTTCTGTTCCCCCCACCATTTTTTCATACTTCTTACCACTTACATCTTTGTATATTTTATGTCCAAAAACCTAGATTTGTCACTACTTTTTTATGCATTTGCATTTTAGCACCTGTGGAAAGAAAGAAGTGGAGTTACATACCAAACAATCCAGTACATTAACACTGGCATTTACAATTACCCAAATGGTTAATTTTATTGCAGGACGTTTTTTATTTTCTTTATGCTGCTTTGAAGCACTGCTTAGTGTCCTTTGTGTCCTTTCATTTCAGTCTAAAGAACAGCCTTTAGCATTTCTTGTAAGGCTGGGCAAGTGTTAATGAACTCCTTCAGCTTTTGTTTATCCAAGAAAGTCTTAATCTCTCCCTCATTTTTGAAAGAAAGCCTCAACAGATATAAAATTCTTTGCTGGCAGTTGTTTTCCTTCAGCACTTTAATTATTTGAACCCACTGCTTTCTTGCCTCCATGATTTCTAATCAGAAATCAGTAGCCAATATCATGGGGACTCCCTTATATGTAACACATTGCTTTTCTCTTGCTTTCAGAACTCTCTTCTTGTCCTCTGCATTGGATATTGTACTCAATATATAAAGGGGATGCTTTTTTCTTCATGTTTATCCTGTTTGGTGTTCTCTGGGCTTCTTGGATGTGCACATTCACATCTTTGGCTAAGTTTGGGAAGTCCCCTGTAATCATTTCTTTGACTACTCTTTCTGCCCCTCTCTCTCTTTCTTCTCCTTCTAGAATCTCAAAATGTGTATATTGTGCTTGATGGTGTCTCATAGCTGTGTAAGGCTATTTTCAGTTTCAGTATTTCTTTTTTCTTTCTGCTCCTCAGCCTGAGTCATTTCAAGTTGCTCATCTTCAAGTTCACTGATTTTGTTTTTCTGCCAGCTCCAATCTGCTCTTGAAAACCTTCTAGACATTTTTCATTTCAGTTATTGTTTCTCCAACACCAGTAGTTCTGCTTGTTTCCTTTTTTTAATTTCTATCTCTTTACTTAGACTCCCACATTTCTTATTCATTGTTTTCCTTATATCCTTTAGTTCCTTCTCTGTGCATTTCTTCATCTTAATGAACATTTTTAAGATCACATTTAAAAGGCTTTGTTCAGGAATCCACATTCTCATCTTTTTCATTGATGTTTTCTGTATTTTTACCCTCTACCTTTGAATGGGCCATCATTTCCTATTTCTTTGTCTTGTACTCTTTTTGCACATTGTACATTTTAATATTTTGTGTACACTTTAATATTTTAAGATGCTAACTCTAGGATTTACCCCCTGAGATGTCTCTTTCTTGGTTTTGTAACTAGTTGGTGATAAGACAGATATTTTCTTGAGACTCAGCCATACTGTACAGGTCTGCCCAAGGCAAATGCAGTATGTAGTGTTTTCCCTGTTTTTCTTGGCCTCTATTTTGTCCTGGGCTTTTGCTTGTTAGTCTTTTGGAGTTCCCCTGTTTACAGTTGTTTGCTAGTCCCCTTTGTTTCCTAGGAGACAGACCTCCCTCTACCAGGAAGCTCATATTCATAACTACCTTCTTCTATTACCCATTCCATTTTCTCTTCACCCTCTACAAGCACCTTAGCTGGCTATGGCTCTTTGCCTGGTGGGGTGACAAAAACTTTCATTCCTGACAATTCTGGGCCATTGGTAGCCATACCTAGGATAGAGTTTTTGCAGATTTCCATTGATTTTAATCACAGACCATGATAGTATTAAGAGATAACTCTAGGAGAACTCTTCTTTACCTCAATTGTGTAGTTGTGATCCCCTTTCCTCTGATGGTCAGGATCAATCACCTCACCCTGTACAGTAACCCCTTTCTTTGCCTGTCAATTAAGAGACATGAGAAGCCCAAAGTGACCAGAAGACAGTCTGAACTTTCAGTTCAACAGAATCATTGTTATGTCTCCTTGTAGGAGCACTCCTCCTTTTGGAACTAAGACCTGTAGACCAGCAGAACTAAAGTTGCTGGGACAGGAAACAAAAACTTTCCTAGTGGACCATGAGGGTGATATGAGAGGTTCCACTCCCATTTCCACCCCTTGATTTCTGGACCAATGAATCTTGGCTATGGGAGAAATACCACCATAGAGTGGATGCTGACTCAGAGCATACACAGTCTCCTTGAGAAAATTGCCCAGCCCTACAAGGTATTGCCACCTAGTTGCTACAATAATTGAGTTTTCAAAATGCCATTCCACCCTTATATTAAGTGTCATCCTGATTTTAACTGCTTTGGGATGGTTGGGAACACGGTAAATAGTGAATTTCATGAGCTTGTGCCCATTCCCACACTTCATTTGCTGTGAAGTGGGTTCTTTGATTAAAAGAAACGTTGTATGAAATACTATAAGGGTGTGTAAGATATTCTGTAGGTCCACAAATGGTGTTTTGCCAGAAGCATTGCCTTCCAGGAAGTCAAATTAACATCAGAGTATGCATCCATTCCAGGTAAACAAATCATTGTCCCTTCCATGATGGAAGTGGTCCAATGAATCAACCTGCCCCCAGGTAGCAGTGTGATCACTTGGGGAATGGTACCATATTGGAGACTGAGTGTGAGTCTCTGCTGCTGGCATATTGGGCCCTCAGCAGCGTCTGTAGCCAGATCAGCCTTGGTGAGTGAAAGTCTGTGTTGCTGAACCATGCATGACCTCCATCCCTATAACCATGGCCACTTTGTTCATGAGCACACTGTGATGGTAAAGTTCATATGTCAGCTTGGCCAGGTGATGGTACCCAGGATTATAGTCAGGCAAACACTGGCCTAACCATTACTGCAAGGCTATTTGTGGCTGGTTAATAAACCAGAAGGCTGGTTTATTAAATAATCAGTCAATTGGCTATGGCTGTGATTGATTACATCAATGGCAGGTGTGTCTTCCACAATGAGAGAATGCAATCAGCTGGATT
>PVKY010014253.1:0-10663 GCA_004027775.1 Bradypus variegatus | reverse complement strand
CACACCCCCTTTATCTGGTGTATGGATGGATGAGTAGAAAGACAGGGATAAAAACTAAATGACAAATGGGATGGGATGGGGGGATGGTTTGGGTGTTCTTTTTTCATTTTTATTTTTTATTCTTGTTCTGATTCTTTCTGATGTAGGGAAAATGTTCAGAAATAGATTGTGGTGATGAACACATAACTAGATGATCATATTGTGAACGGCTGACTGTATACCATGGATGATTGTATGTTATGTGAATGTGTTTGAATAAAACTGAATTAAAAAAAATTGGGGCTTGTATTTGGCATGTCTCTGCTTTTTAAAAACTTTATTTATAATAACTCATTTTTATTGCAGTTTATGAGAAAAAGGAACTGGTTCCTCACTCACTACAGATAGTCCAAAAAGCACTGTGCTAGATCATGGAGAAACAGTACAAGGCAAAATCATGATCGGAAATGAGAAAACGGAGCTCAGAAAAGAAAAAACAAAGCTGAAAGAAAGGAATCAGAAATCTTCAAAGTGGCATTTTGCTTACATCTTAAAAACTGGAAACGATGAATGCAGGCCGTCTCTGATGAACATGACCTCCACAAAATTCACAAATGGGACAAACTTTAATGAGGATTTAAGACCGGTGAGTACAATACAGATGATTAAGCAAATGAGCGCCATCATTTCTGCAGCTGGAGCAGGCCGTCAGAATCCCTGTAACTGCTGGGTCTTTACTAGATGAAGGTGGGCTGACCGTCCGCAGCTGACCCATGGTGGGACCCACCCCACCCGGCTGGGCTGCTCTCCCTCAGGTCAGCTCCTGGACGTCCAAGGATTCTGGAGGCAAAGGAGCTCAGTAGCCGAGGACACAGACTTCAGAGTCAGACAATCTGGGTTTGAATCCTAGCTTTGCGTCTTACTTGCTGGGTGGACAGCACCTCTGGCCTCAGTTTACCCATCTGTAAAACATGCTTACTAATACTTACCCAAGGCTGGTGTGAAAATTAAAGGGGATGATAAGTTGTTTGGGGCAGAATTCCCCAGAAAAAGTGGACCCTTTCTTCTCTAAGGGCAGGTGCATAGCCCACTGCAGCTCTGGATGAACTACGGCTTGAGTCTTAGCTGCCAGTTCCAGACAAAAGGGGTGTCTCAGCACAAGGTGGTGGTGGTGGTGGGGGGAGCTTTGTCCTTGGCCTGGGCCTGCTGAGCACTGTGGAGGGGGAGAGGTGGGCCTGGGGTCCGGGCCTGGCAGCTGTATTCTGGAGACAGACCGCACAAGGTGAGGTCCTTTGCTGCTCCAGGGCCTGCCCACATTCACTCTGGGGCCTTTCCCACGGGAGCCCTGGAGGGGTGGGGGTGGGGCAGGGAACCGGAACAGGGAGGAGCCGGAATGTGGAAGACCTGGAGGGGGTGGGGTGAGATCTGGGAGCCAGGCCCCCACAGGCAGGGGTGCCCACTGCACGCACCGCTGGTCCTGCAGCTGGCATGGCCCTCCCTCCCCACCCTACAGCAGTTAATAGACACATCCCTAAGTTAAATTCCCATGGAGAGTGAAGTTTAAAACTTGTAGTTAAACCTGATACACAGTTTAGCTATCCTGCGAGCCCAGAATGTTCCAGGAAACAGTGACCGTGGGCGGGCCTTTTTCTCTCCTCGGGGCACAGGATGGTTGTGGCCATGGCTTGGGAGGGCAGAGCTGTCTCATCTTTATGCAGTTTTAAGGAGGGAATCTGTCTTCCCATCCCTCTAACGGTCTCTCCTTTTGCCCCACTTCCCCCTTGGGCATCTTCCCAAGGGGCAGCCTCTGCGCCCATGCATTCTTGCCTGGCCACCTCCCCCTCCCACTCTCCCCATGTCCCTCAACCCTGCAGAGAATACAGAGGTGACCCTCCCTGGGGGATATGCTTGGCTGGTGGTTCTCATGGAGCACACCTCCATCCTCCCAATGACCTGAAGGGTCTCCATTTCACAGATGAAGAAACTGAGGGTCAGAGAGGTTGAGCAGCCTGCTTAGGGCAACTGTGTCATCAAGTGAGGAGCTGGTTTTGAACCCAGGTCCCTTCCACCACTCCCTGCTGCCCCTTCCTGGCCTGTCTTGGTGAGGGCCAGCATCCCTGGGTGATGTGACAGGCCCGTGGTTTCCAGGAGCACATCTTACTGGATCTAAGTGTCCCAGCTATCTCTCTCCTGGGTCCCACGTTCTCTCATTGCAGCTTCTCTGGATGGATCTGCAGGCTGGTCAGTGCTGTGACATGACCCAGGCCTCAGCATCTCCTCGTGACATCAGCTTCTGTGTCCTCATTGTTGCACGCCCACCCCCAGCCTTAACATGTGTTTCTGCTTCCCCCACTATGAGCGATTCTCTCTTGGGAGCGAGTCTGCACCAGAATAGGGCCAGGAGGCAGGGGATTTCAAAGGGGAACCTGCTCCCAGGCTCGGTGCAGCTGCTCTGCCACCACACAGGAAGCCCTTCCTGAAAGCTTCCCACACAAGGTCAGCCCACTGCCCATCTGGCTCAGTGCAGGAAGGGGAGAAGCCAAATGGTGTTCCCTGCTTTCTTTGCATGGGGTTTAAGTGCAGCAAAGGCTGCACCTAGGAGAGGAACGAGTACAGGCCTTGCGGTCAGACAGATGTGGCCTTGAATTCCAGCCCTGCTATCCGTCTCGTTGCTTCTTTTTTCCTGAGTTGCAGTTTTCATATCTATAAAATGGGGGTGATAACAATAGATGCTGTGCTTCGGGGTTATTATGAGACTTTGAGCCAGTGTGGATAGACCTGATTCACAGGCCCCAAGAACAAGGAAACCTCCGCTACTACCATGAATATCCCTCCATCGTCACCGTGATGCCCAGGGCATATTATGTGCCAGCCCTCTGCTAGGTGCTGTACAACAATGATTCACTCACTCCCTATAACCACCTGATTTTATATAGATCCTTTATAAGCCCGTTTACAGGTGAGGAACTGAGGCTCAGGGAGGTCAGACAGCTTGGTGAATGGCTGAACTTCAGCCTGCATCTGCGCCATCATCCACCTGACTCCTTAGCTTGGGCTCTCGGGCGCCGCAGTGTGTCCAGGAGATAAGGAGGGTCTGCTAAACACCACCTACTGCTGTTTCTTATGCTGGCCTCTCTCATCTCGTTTGGATCTGTTTGCCCACTTAATTTGCATCACTTTTTCTTGAGATGCTTTCTCTAGTTCCTTCTTTTATTAAGCATAATAATAATTAAAACTCCCCTTCAAGAACATCTAATTCAAATATATCATCATAGTGTTGAGGAAAATCAATGTATCAGTTACCTATTGCTGTGTAACAACCAATCTTACAAACCTAGAGCTTTAAAACCACAACTGATTTATTTGCTCACAATTCCGTGGTTTATAAATTTGGCCTGTGGTCACCAGGTCTCATGTGGCTGTGGTTCGCTGAGTGCTTGACTGGGTGTTGGGTAATTTGGAGCAGCGTCACTGCTGGGCCTGTGATTGGCAGCTTGTTGGTCAGGATGCCTCAGTTCCTTTCCACGCGGCTTCCTCAGCTTGGGCTTGTTTACACAGTGGCATTTCGAGAGGGTAAAAATGAAAGCTTCATGGCCTCTTGAGGCCTCAGTTCAGAATTTGTACCTCATTTGTGACTCATTTTATTCATCAAAGCAAATTATAAGATCTGCCAGATTTGAGGGGTGAATGGCTTCCATCTCTTGGCAGGAGCATCAAAGAACTGGTGGCCATTTTTAGTTCACCACACTGTGGGACTCCCTCCCTCAAAGATACCCTTCATGTAATTGCTTTTGTCCCTTTACTGCCCCCCCATCTCCCATTCCTTTCTTATACTTTTACTAACAGTCTCTCTCTTCACATTACCCAAAGCTTCATTCACTCACTCCACAAGTACTTATTATGTGCCAGGGATACAACACTGAACAAAACACAGTGCCTGCACTCATGAATCTAATAGTTGAGTGAAGGGGGCAACAATCAAGAAAACGGTGGTGGAACAATAGGTGCTCTGGAGAAGAAGACGGTAAGGAGGAGGAGCGTGTGTACAAGATGGTGGGTGGAGGGTGGTTCCTATTATACACAGTGTGCTCAGTTGATATCTGTAAGGGGACATCTAAGCAGAACCCTGAAGGAAAGGGAGCAAGAAGCTCCAGGGAGAGGGAGGAGAGCTGCAGGCAGAGAAAATGGCAGGTGCAAAGGTCCTGAGGCGAAGTCCAGAGACAAAATTCCTTCCAATCTTTCTTATCTAGTGGATAAAAAACTAACACATTTCTTTAAAAACTAACAAAGTAAACATTTAAACATGGCGACACTCCTGCTAGGCAGAACTGTTGTCAAATCGGAGATGAGCTATGTATTTACCGGGAACACAGTGAAGGCGCTCGGCTCAGAGCCTGCTCCCGTTCCTGGGTCACACTAACTGGCTTTGTGCTCAGTCTTCACGTCTCACAAGGAGTCTACTCCCGTCCTGCCTCCACGCAGGCTTGCGGCCAGGATCAAAAGGACAGCAGCAAAGAGAAAGCTGCTCTGCTTCTTGTTTCATCCCCTACCGCAAGGCTGCGAAGTAACTTTTTTTAAGAACACAAATCAGATACCATTTCCTGCTTAAAAGCCCCTAGCCATCCCCTCCACGCTCCCCAGCGCCGGCTCTCGTCGCAGATACACCCTTTGCCTAGGAAATCCCAGGTCCCAGGAGGTGCTTCTCCCCTTTCTCTGTCGCAATAATGCTTTGTCAAGCCTAGAGAACCAGGCCCCAGATCGGTGCCCTCCCTGCGCCGTTGGTTTAGATAATCTAATTCCAGACGACTTCTGAAGCCCCTCTTCAAGATCGGACCTCGGCACACAATTGTTAAGTCCTCTGAGCCTCACTTTCCCTATCTGCAAAAAGGGACTAAGAGCACCTAAGTCCTTAGGGTCGGTGTGAACACTCGAGAGAACACAGGCAAGGCAGGAAGCAGGCCGATGGAAGGCCCTCCGGAGAAGGCCGCGTTTGGGATGGGGGGCAGGGTAGGGGGCGCGGAGGACTTAGCCCAACCCCGCCGTCCCAGTGTGCAGCAAGAGGGTACCCTGGCGGTCGGCGCCGCCCAAATGTCCATCCGCAAGCCCGGGCCGTCCCGGAGCCAGCCGCTTGTGGGCTCAGCCCCAGACTCAGCCCCGCGGCGCTGAGCCCACCGGCCACCACGCCCGCTCGCCGCCTCCGGCCGTCCGCCAAGTCCGGCCCGCGGCCCTGAGCCGATCTCGGGCGGGCCGGGGCGGCACTGGGCATGCGCAGGCCGCGACGCGCATGCCCGGTCCCGCCGGAGGGCGCCGCCGGCGAATCGGAAGCTCCGGCCGGGGGCCGGGCCAGGCGTGCGTGACGCCGGGGAGCGCGCGCCTGTGCCGGTCGCCGCGCGCGAGCCCGCGCCGACGCAGCCACGGCCCCGGGGCGCGAGCCCGCCGCCGCCGCCGCCTTCGGGCCGGGACCGCTGTGCGCCCGCGGCGTGAGCGTGGGAGGGAGCCGGCCGCGGCCGCCTCGCTGCCGTCGCTTTCGCCTTCGCGCGTTGAGCTGCGGGTCCGAGTGAGTAGCGGGCGCGGGGCCGGCCGCGGGGCCGGGGGCGGGTGGCCCTGCCTCGGAGCCGGTGGTTGGCAGGGCCGCGGCTACGCGGGTGGAGGGGCTGCGTGGGGTCGGGCCGGCCGGGGGCAGGCAGCGGGTGCGGCCGAGACCGGCCCCTCTGGCGGCTCCGGGAGGTCGGGGGGCGCGCGGGGTGGCTGTGGGGGCACGGGGAGGCCGGGGCTGCGGGTAGAACGGGGGTGGGCGCGGGGCGGCCGGGGGGCGCGTGAGGGAACCAGGAGGCCGGAGATGCGGGGGGAGCCGGTGGGGGGGTGCGCGGAGAGGCCGTGGCGGCGCGGAGAGGCCGGGGAGGCTGAGGGGCGCGGGGAGGACGGGCTGGCCTCCGCGGGAGCGGACTGAACGCCTCAAAAACAAAAGGGGAGAGGAAAGAGGAGGAAGAGGGAAACCCACCGGGACGCCGGGAGGGCTCGGCCGAGACGAAATAAAGGCTCCAGTCAGCCCGACCCTCCCTCCCGGAGGCGGCGCGTGGCCCCGGGAGCCGAGCCCCGGCCCCGCGGGGAGGGCAGGGTGGGCTCCGGGGGTCCTGCGTGGCGGGCCCCGGGACGCGAACTGGCAGCGCACCCTGCCGCGCTCAAGTTCTCCTTCGGCCCGAGGTTTTCTTCGCGACAGCGCTCCAGAAATCGTTTGATTCATTGTGCTTCGCAAGTTTCCTCCTCTTCTCCGCCTCCAGCTCCCAGCTCCGCTGCAGGCTGCTAGGGGCAAGAAGTGTTTGCAGTTTTCTCTCTTTGGTGCTCCCCTTTCTTTCTCAGAAGGAGGGGTCTTTTTGTTGTTACTTGGTTTTATTTAACTACAGGATTTTGTAGCTAAACGCACTAAAGGCAAAGTTGTTTTTCCTTTTTTTTAAAAGCTATTTCAACAGTGTCTCATTCTTACACAGTTAGCCTGCAGCTGGGTTTTTGGCAGTGAGACTAAGATAATAGTAATATTGTAGTAATTAAGAGAACTGGTTGAAATACGTTCAGCTAAAGGCTACGTAAGAGTTTGGGGACTTGTATTTAAGGCTCGACCATCACTGGGATTATTACTTACAGTGTAAGCATTTTCCTGGTGGAAAAAGGCCATTTCTATTTGAAATGAAATACCAGAGCCTCATCCTTACTATATTTATAATTTCTTTTTTGGAAAACTTCTAATGAAATTAGTCTCCTTGGAGATGACACGGTTGAACACTCTGATAAGTTGTCCCCATCTTTGAAAACCTCTGAAGTGTGGGATGTAGGTGAATGAAGTAAGTAGTTAAAAAAAAAGAAATAGCTTTCGACTTATTTTTGTTGAACTGCATTATAAATATTTTCTTCTAGTTGTACTGTAGGGTTCATTTTAAAAACCCTGCGGTATTTAAATACACTAAATTGTTAAAGAAGTATGTGTTCCAGTATCTTTATGAGTGTGAGTTCTTCATATTTGTGGTATCCTTGGAGCGGAAAAAACTAGCGGAACCTACTGCTCATCTATTTTGAACACTTCTGCCTACTAAATGCACAGAAACATCAGCATCAAACATGACAAGATTCTCCTCTAAAGAATTTAATCAAATAGTCAGTCCACTTTAACAGTGAGCATAGGATAAGATTGTTTAAAACACGCATTCCCTTTTAAAGGAGCCCACGTCACAAACTGAAAAGGAGTTAGATACCTCTTTCAATAAGTAATGTCATGAAAATAAAAACTTAGTATTTATGGTAAAGAAAATTGGGGTAAAGGAAAATGGGGAAAACCCAAGGGGAGGTGGGATTAAGCCCCCTTTGAGGCTTTCAGACACAGAAAGTGTTAGATTAGGAACAAAGTTCTGTGAATTTGGCCGTGATGAAAAGCGGAAGTTAATGAGACAGCGATGAGGATCAATAAAACCTTTTTTCCTCTTGGAGAATGCTTATCATTAAAGTTCTCTTATGACGCTCCGTGCCCATTTTTGGAAATTATCGAAGTTAATGGCTCAATCCTCGAAATCCATGTTCTTCAGCTAGTGCAGGTAACTTTTCTTGCTAGAAAGTTGGAGAAATTGTAGAAAGAAGAAAATTAAACCCAGCTCTCCCCTTTGAAAATTATTGATTAGATCCTGAAGAAGAAATTATGATTTTTCTATATTGTAGGCAAAGAAAAAGAAAAATTTGTAAATTACTAGTTCCTCTTTGAATTTTAATTTGAGTTACTGTGTATGAGTAGAGGAGGAACTAAGATTGTCTCTTCGTGGCTCTAAATATTGTAAGGAAATTTTTTTTTCTCTGTATATGTTAATGTTTTAATTTTGGGAAAATGAAATTGTCTTAGAGATAACAAAAGGGAGCTTCAGAGTTACTACAGTCTAAATTTTTCACTTTGAAATTAAAATATCAGTTTCAATTTTCACCTAGAATTATCCTTTTTTCAAATTCCAGTAACATTAAATGTCCTGTTATTTTTACATATGTGAAGTGAAATTTTGGTTCTGCTAGTAAAAAAGCCTGAGAAAAGTTTAGTTTTGTAGTACTTTATTTTGCCTTAAAGCTGTAGTTTAATAATGTATTTTCATTATTGTTTACCCTTACTAAAAATAAAAACCTTTAGATAATTAGCAATAAATTGCTGGGAGGGGCAGTTTGAGGAATTTTACTGATGCCTGTATAAATTATATAAAATAAAAATTTTTTAATTTGGGAAAAATGAGTGACCTTATTTGTGTAAAAAGTAATATATTTCCAAGAAGTTTATGAATATAAATAAGCATTCACATGTTAAATTGCTTCCTCTTTAGACTGGATTGAAAAATGGTGAAGAACAGATTGCTGCAGGCAAATTTGTAATTAACAGGATTGTACCTGTAATTTGTGATTAACAGGAATGTGCCATTCAGTTCATTTGTTGGCGGGTGCACCTGTAGTTCACTGGGCGTGGACTGTATAGGGGTTATTTTTTGACTTCTGTAAGCTGTTTTTAGTAATGGATTATTCAAGCCCTTTATTGCTTTTTCTCTCTACAAATATTTTGGCAAAGTTTTTCATTTCACGACTACCAAAAGGGAAGAGCAGAAGTTTCTGGTATTAATTTCTAGGATTGATGCCAAATATCATTCACAACTGCTTAAATGTTTCTAATTGTAAAGCAACAGAGGAACCTCTTCTGTTTCTGTCTGTAACAATTGTATTGGTGGTTTTTTTTTTTACTGTCCTATGATAGAAATGAAATTCAAATAAGCACATGCAATTAAATTTTAAGTTTAAATAGAATTTGTAGCAAATGCTCCTTTAAGTATAGCCTGATTGGCATAAACACTAATGAAATGGTTTAAAGACAAAAGTAAGAAAGATGTTTTTGCTTGAGTGACACTATTCCTGGTAACATATCATTTACTTGGAACCTCAAAAAAGCACAAGTAGCATCACCACAAAATTTTCCTATTTTTGAGAACATGAAGATGTTTCCTTACAAGCTTTGTGTTGTTAAAAAATCCTATCTAAATCTTACTGAAGTACATTGCCATTTACTGTAAACTCGTTTTGCAGAAAAAGGAAATAACTGACTAGAATTATATATTTGAATATTAACTAATGATAGGTGCAGGAAATTAACATTTATGGGGTACCTGTGTGCCACGAGTTGTTGATGGGTGTTATTTCCTTTCCATAAATAATGTAAATCTGAGTACTTTTCACACTCTCCCTTATTACTCGGAAAAACTGTGAGTACTATATCCGTGTTCATTTTAGAGAGGAAACCCTGGGAGTGGAGAGAGTTTGAGTAGCTTGCCTGCGTTGCTCAGCTCACAAGTGGTGGATGGTGGCCACTAGGCCTGCGGGACTGCAGAGTCCCTTCTCAGACAGGGATGCGGCCTCCCCAGCCAGGAAAGCAGTGGCCTTTTAAAACTTAAGCCAGTCCCCTGAAGTAGGAGTTAATAGTGTGCAAGTGTAAATTATCGTGTGCCTGGGACAGTTTAATCACATTTTGTGTTAGAATCCAATGCTTTCAGCTTGTAAAATTCTGATCTGGCCAGCACAGTACAGGAAAATTTTTTAATGAACGTATCAAAGTTGTTTAATTTTTAATTTTTATTTAATTTAAAATTAGTTAAGTAAAAATGTACACTGTACAGAGCAGTGATTGATGCCTTTTATGTGTCTAAGGAAGTGCTTTGGTAATCTAGACATTTTCAGGCAGCTTTTTCATTGGTCCACGCTGTTAATGGTTGGGAACACAGTTTAGTGGGAAGCAAGGAGTAACTTAAGTTTGGGGGGGGGGGAGCAGCACATTTCTCCTCACATGGATAGGAACCCCTTGGAGTAAATCTTAGTATTTATAATCTCTTGCCCATTGTTACTTTATCAGTTTTTCTGAAGTTTATGTGCTCATCGATTTGGAATTTCCATCCTGCTTTTTAAGAGTTGACTTACTCTACTCTGTCATTTGGGGCTGTTGGACCAAAACCATGGCTCAGAAGAGCTGGGGAAGTCATGTGCGTGGGTTGGTGTGCCTAGGGGTGCCCTGCTGCCCCCAAGCCTGTATTAGGTCCTGCCGCCTGGGGGTTTGTGTTCCCTTGTGAGCTGTAGGTGGTGCTGGGTCTGCTGCTGCCTCCACCCGACCACCATGCGCTTGTCTTTGCTGGACTGACGGAAGGGCTTAGACCATTATTTGATGATATGTTTCGTGGGTTTTAGTGGGTCGTGTGTCTTCCCATGAGAATGTCAGCTCCGTGAGGGCAGGAACCTTGTTTTATTCCTGATTGTTTCCCCAGTGTGTGACACCAAGTTACCGAGTGAAAGCATGAAGGAATCTTGGCATGAAGGAACCATGAAACAGAACTTGAATTGTCTGTGCTTTCACCTTTTGTCCGCTTTATTTTAAATAACTAATATTGCCCGACTTGGGCCAGGAAGAAAATATGTTGCTTTGCCCCTTTACAATTTTGAAATTTTCTTTGAAAATTGTAAATTGCCTTTTTTTCTAGAACTGGATCTTGTAGGAACAAAGTGTCCCAATGCAGAATTAGAAAATTGCTCAAGGTGACACAAAATGAGTGGGATTTATAAAATACCCATGAACACTGATCTGGAAGCTCTGAATGTATCTTTTCCTAATCACCTGAATTCACTGGATGCT
>PVKY010014252.1:0-10652 GCA_004027775.1 Bradypus variegatus | reverse complement strand
GGCATCTGCTCCAAAGTTCTGGTTTCAAAATGGCTTTCTCCCAGAACGTTCCTCTCTAGGCTGCAGTTCCTCAAAAATGTCACTCTTAGTTGCACATGGGGTATTTGTCCTCTCTTAGCTTCTCCAGAGCAGGAGTCTGCTTTCAATGGTCATCTTCAAACTGTCTCTCATCTGCAGCTCCTGTGCTTTCTTCAAAGTGTCCTTTTGGCTGTAGCTCCTCTTCAAAATGTCACTCTCAGCTGCACTGAGTTCCTTCTGTTTGCCAGCTTATTTATATGGCTCCACTGATCAAGGCCCACTCTGAATGGGTGGGGCCATGCCTCCATGGAAACATCCCATCAGAGTTATCACCCACAGTTGGGTGGGGCATATCCCCATGCAAACAACCTAATCCAAACGTCCCATCTCAATCCCCACTAATATGTCTGCCCCACAAGATTGCATCAAAGAACATGGCCTTTTCTGGGGGACATAATTCATTCAACCCAGCACAACTATATGCTGCTTAAAAAAAATATTCCATAAATATAAAGATATAGAAAAATTGAAGGTGAAAAGATAGGAAGAGTTTTACTATGCAAACGTTACCCCTAAAGAAAGGTGGGGTAGCCATATTCATGTCACACAAAGTAAATTTTAAGACAAAAATTTAGGTAAAATTTGCAGACAATGCCATTGTATTATTCAAGAGTCTACCGATAATGTATTGGAATTAATCAGAGTTTAGCAAGGTTGCTGGAAAGAAAAATCATTATACTTCTGATACTAGCAACAGAGTGAAATTTACATAACAATTTACAACAGCATCAAAAATATCAAATACAAAGAAATACAGTACAGTGGGCTATTTTACTATCTTCATGTCAGTACCAGACTGTCTTAATTATTGTACTTTATAATAAATATTGAGACCTGGGAGAGTAATTCTTCCTTCGTTTTTGTTTTTCTTTTGGGCCAATTGCTATTCTTGTCTAACTGCATTTCCATATAGATTTTAGAATACGATTGTGAATTTTCATAAAAATAAAGCCTGCTGGCACTTTGATTGGGGTAGTGTTAACTTTACGAGAGGATTGACATCATTATGATATATAATCTTTTCATCCATTATCATGGTTTCTTTAGATCCCTATTTATTTAGAACTTTCTTTCAAAAATGTTTTCCATATTTCTAATCTATGGCATTAGATAGCAAGAGTGTGGTTTCTTTGGGAGAATTGAGGGAGAATAGTTATTAGGAGAGGGGAATTTCTGTTTTACAGATAATGTTCTAGTTCTTGACCTGAGTTTTCTTTTTCTTTTTTAAAGTCAGGGTGTGGAGAAGGAAATCCCTCAAAATATAGTTCTATGGATTGACCATTGGATTGTGGAAAAATTGAAATGTACTGATAAAACGGAGATGGCCACAAACCTTTCCCATGTATGGTATGTGGACAGTGCATAAGAGCTCAAGAAGCAACCATTGGATGGCCCTCTAGATTAAGGGTTTTCAAACTGAAGGCTCTGTGTTTAGTGGGTTTTACCAGCATTATTTTCAATAAAATGGAATAGGATTGAAAAGATCAAAGTATATCATGTGCAATAAGATTAAGCATCGTTTCATGACACCTTTGCTTAAGCTATATACACACAAATACATGCATATGTGTATAGACTTTGATTTAAAATCTGTTCCTTGTTGTAGATTATCATCAAATATATTGGAAACACCATGCTCTGGAAATTATTTTCCAACAGAATTCTATGTGTCATCACATGTGCTGCTTATAGCTATATCATTTTTACAATAGCCCAGAAGTATCTTCCCTATGATGTAAACATTAGATTGGTGACTGTCAAATTTGTGATGGAATAGAACTGAATGAAAGTTAATGGTGAAAGATTTTAATTATTAATCAATTTAAGAAAGAACTACAGGTTACGATAGAGTTAATTAAGGAATATGAGAACAACAATGTAATGAAGGTAATCAGAGCTCACTGTCTTCAAAAAAGGATGTTCAAGAACACTGGACTCTGGCTCAGGGAGGGTGTTAGAAGTGACATGCACTCCCTTTAAGAAGTGAGCAGAAGGTGCTGCAGAGGCAACAAATGAAAATAAAGAACAGCTGTCCAAGGAGGCATTTCTCCAGGTTGCTTCCCAGCTCTCATCTACCAGTTCCTTTCTGAAAGCCACCCCTGACCTTTTTACCTCCTTGTGCTTTCCAGACTCTCCCTTCAGTGCCTGACTAGTCACCCTACCACTAATCCATGTCTTGCTCTCCATCTTATACCCTCAAGGACCACCTTGGCAATTTGCTCTCTCCACTGTCAGGTTCAAGACAACCATCTCCCATATGATCTCTCCAAGCAGACCTCAGACAGGGTTTAGGCAAAAGAGATTGGGATGTTAAGAGGAGAGAAAGAGAGCTTCAAACCTGAATCTCTAGGTTTGTACTTCCCCCATCAAGAAGAAATTCTGTAGTTTCCTGAAGGTCAAACATCTCCACATGGCATAACAATTAAGGAAAGAGATTAGAATAACAGCAATATTATAATAAATTGCAAGTGTTAATATTTATTTAGTCTCTGTTATAGCCAGGCATTGTTCCAATATTTTATGTGGATTAACTCATTTAATTCCCACAATAACACAAATGTAGGTAAGGTTATCCCCACTTTGCAGAAGAAACAAATGAGGCACAGAGGTTTTAAGCAACTAGCCCATGATATCACAGCTAAAAAATTATGGAGAACGAAGTGCAAACTATGAAGTAACCAAGAAAGAAGAGAATGTTGAATTATCAGCTTAACAAAGTGGGACTCTAATTTTACCAGGTAACTCTAATTTGCCTTTATTTAGAACTGTAAGAATCCTCACACACCAGAGGTAAATAGATGCTTGAACTCCAACTGCCTTTACCTGTCAATTTTTATGTGGCATTTAGTAGAAATAGCCAATGTCATACTCTGGGAGTTTTTCCCCTAACAGAGACACTGCCTTTGAAGCTTCCTAAACTAGAGTCCTCATAATGAAATGTTGAAAAGTTCCAGGGGCTCACCAGGACACGAACCCAAAAGACAAGAAACCTTAACATTAGATGACAAAAATTCACCCAATTTCTTTGGGATGGTCCATTCCTTACCTTATTTGGGGAAGTCCAGCAAAAAGATTGCTGGACAGATTTGTTTGAAGGTCAAAAAAATAAGCTATTTAATCCAGATACCCAAAATCACTGATTTGGAAGACTTTTCCAAATCACAAGGCCCAGTAAGACACACAAGCCAAAACAGAGCTAACATCAAATGGCTGGGTTAAGTACTGACAATTAGACAGTGGATCCTGCACCAAGATTCTCAAGGAACTAAAAAAGTTGCTTAAAGGTAGAAAGACAAGGAAGAAGAAGACAGAGAGCCAAAGATCTGTTGTTAGCAAATCTGAATTACTTATTAAAAAGAGAGAACTTTCAGCCTGACATTTGGACATTGCTTATATTAAGTGCACTGTCACATTCGAACCCTGACCTAAATTTAATGGTTTAAAAAAGCAGTTAGTCTCTGTTCCCACCCACTTCCAAATACCAGCTGAGAACTCATACCTCATACCCTTTTCATCCAGAAAGTTAAAATGCAGTGTGCAGTCTCTCCCTCTTCCTAAAATGCCTATTTGGTTAAAACCTGTGGTGATTAAAGAGTTAAAATTCTGCACTAAGAACAACCAGTTGACCTTTAAATATGTTGGTTTGAATCCAATCACCTTTCAGCAAGCATGAAATCTGGCACAAGGAGTACTAACGCACACCAATTATTTTCATAGTGTACATGACTGAGCTCACCGAGTCCTGTTTAGAAAAAAGAATAAATGCTCATTTTCCAAAAGCCAGACACAGAGCCTGCGTGTCTCTGTTTGTTGGGTTTCCCTTTGGTAACTGTCTCCAAAAGTGTTGTTGGAGAATTGGCCTTTTCTTGAAAAAGCACAGTTCCTTAAAGAAAATAGCTTTTTCATTTTGTTTAAACACAGTTATATGCTTAGCACATCAAAAGTAAAAATAGCTGAGAAATAACGAATTACTATCTTCAGTTAAGAATGCTGTAAAGCCATATACATAAAAGAGAGAATTCCCCCCCCCAGTGAAGGACTGAAATGAAATGCCAAATCCTGCTTTGAGCAAATACATTAAAATCCAGAAATTCAAAACCAGTGGTTGAGAGAGTGTCTACTTCCTTAAATGATTTTTACTTTTCAAAAATAGTTCCTGGGGGTTCTTTTAAGTGGTGAGATTCCCTTGTGTCTTTAAAACATAAATCAATTTGCAAACATTCAGTCACAGGCTTTTTAAGTTACTGCACGGCTGTGGTGGGGCAGCCGGAAGCCCTGACTCGACACTGTGCCATGTGGCCCGGCCACCACCGGCCAGTTGTGAGACTGTGTTCCATCCCCTCCTTTTCTCTGCCCCGACGGTCCCTCTGTATCCCACCCCACCCCATTTCTTTCACTGCACTTGTCACATGTCAACCAGCTACATGGTGTTTGAATCCCACACCTGAACCGTACCCAAGCCTGAGTATGTTGTTTTGTTTTGTTTTTCCTTGTTTAACTCTTTGCCTTAGGACTGACACTCTGAGGTTCCCTCCCAATTCTCAAAATCCTGCTCTCACAGCTCCTCCTCCAGCGAGACTCCTGCTGGCCGAGCCCAGGACTGTCCCCTCCTTCCCACAACATTTGATTCTCCTTATTCACTCCCTGTCCTCTAGCGAGTCCACAAAGAAGAAAGGTCAAACGGCAAAGCCGGGTGGGTAGGGGCCCGGTGCCAGTGCCCGGAGCATCACCCCCGCCCCGCGGCACTTCTGCTCTGGGGCTGCATTGGTTGGGGCTTGACTCCGGAAGAGCGAGCCCGCCGGGTCGGGTGCTGCTCACAGACAGCGTGGGGGAAACATCTGCCGGCCCCACGACGCCCCGCCGCGGAAGGCCCCTCGGAGTTTCGAATCTATGGGGCAACCCAAGGACTCTCCCGGAATCCAAGAGCCCTTTCCAGAGCCCTGGTAGAGCAGGCTCCTTCCATGGCCCCCTCGGCAGAGTCCCTTGACTTCCACGGACAAGCCAAACAAGACGGCCTCCCTCCTGCCCCTGCCTGAGTTCTCACTCCTTTCCAATGGGCAGAGCTCCCTCTGCAAGCTTCTTAGAGGCTTAGAAGCAGCCACTGATTCCAATCTCATTCTCCCCCCTCCTGAACTGATTAGATATGAAAGTCCAGATCTCAGCATTGACAGCAACTAGTAGCTGAAGACGCGCGCGCACACACACACACACACACACACACACACACGCACGCCTTGCCAAGCTTTGGGGAGGGGAGAAATGAATGCATCCTTTTGCTATCATCCTCAGCTCACATCCCAGACAAACGCACTTCACCTGAGCACAAGGTATGAACTGCTAGGTCCGCACCTAATTTTTCAGTTCTTCTCCTTGCATGCAGGGAAAGATTCCCTTGGTCATATCATCCTAAAGTCCATGACACCAAAGGCCACCCAACAGCCTATTCGCTTGAAGAACTACATGGCAACATATTTAGTTAACATTTTCTGTTAATTAATCAGGGTACACAATTCTGTTGTAGACAAGATCTGCTTAGGCTTCCCAGCCCAGCCACCGTTTCCTCTCCTTTCTGTCAGAATCCCACCTACTACAACGTTTACCACAAAGGCAATGTGGTACCAGGGGAAGAAGAAAGCCAGAGAGACCTGAAGACAGAAGCCTGAGATTCAGTCTCAGCTCTGTTGTTTAGTCTGAATGACTTTGGCCAAGTCGCTGAAGCTCACTGAAGCCTGTTTCACCTCTGTAAAAAGGGGATTATAGTACACATCTCACAGGGTGCTATGAAGAAGCAAATGAGATAGTCCAGTGAACATACTTTTAAACTATAAACAGAGAGGGGGAAGGGAGTGGAAAGGAAAGAGGAGACAGGAAGGGGGAGGGGTACAGAGGGGGCAGAGGAAGGAAGTGGAGGTAAGAGGACTGAGAAGATCTGCTCTCCCTCACCCTTTCACTCTAGCAGGTAAAATAAAATCATCTGACAGGAAACCTGAATAAAATAATCCAAAAGATAATACTCTTAGGAACTGCCAAAGGGAGAAGCCACTATAATCTCCAAATCCAGTTAAGAGGTTGATCTGAGCAACACATTTTAAGTCCCTAGGTGAACAGAACACTGCACTAAAAGCTATGAGACTTTGACCTGCAGGAAAAAAACAAAATGTATCCCTCTTTTAATTCACTAGGGAATTAAAACAAGAGCAATTGAAGGGCAAACTTCAGGAGTAGGGGAGACAAACACCTCAGACCATTAACTTACTTTATCCCCATGGCAAAGAATCGGGTTGCAACATCAGCTTCAAGAGATAATTCCAGCTTTGTGTTTTCTGCCTAGTCCCACTCGAATGGGAAGTTCTGCTCAGAGGCTGAAATAGAAAGCAGGAAGTCAACATAACTGATTTTCCTAACTCCCCAAATGCAAATCACCGCACTCATTATAGATAAGAATTATGGTAAGGTGCAAACCACTTTTTTTTTAAAAGAGGTCACATGCTCCATATGTGCATTAAACATTCTACTCCAGGGAAGACATGAATGATCCATCTGCTTCCTCCCTTAATAAAGGAGGGAAACAGAGCTGGATTGACAGTGAAGTAAAAGCTACCAAGTGTGTTCCCATCAGAACCCAAATGCCACTAAAAACAAGAAGCCCCTCTGATGCTCAGAGAATATTCTCTGAGCTGGATTTACTAAAGTCATTTCTCTTCAAGGAGTAGTTACTAAAGTGGCTCTCCTCCCACTTCCTTATTATTATTTGTGGTATCAATATTTTCTTAGCATTGATGTTTGAAACTTTCAAGTTGAAACTCTAAGTTCCAGCACCCCTTTCCACCCCCAACACATGCCCCTTTAGTCAGTTTTTATTATATATCATCCTTTCTATCTTACATTAGACAAGAATTTGGCTAATTCTGCTATCATAGCTGGACTCCACTTTACCACACCTTGCCAGTTCCTCAACCATTTCCGGGCTGGATCCTCACCACCCCAGGCTTCCTGCCTGCTCTCTTTCACAAGACTGCCACATGCATCTTTCCAACCTACTGCTTTCCTCTCATTATTCCCCTGTTCAGGGGTCAACCATAGCTCCCTAATACTTATTGATCAAATCCAAATTGCTCAACCAGTGGTCTCACCATCTCTCCATAGCTTAGGCAGGTGTTACAATAGAAAGAGCATGAGTCTGCCTACTAGATGGATTGGTGAAGAATCTAGTTTAGGTACGCTCTATCACTTAGTGGCCATGAGCACCTGGACAAATTATGAAGCCTCTGTAAGCATTAGTTTCATCATTTGTGTAATAACAAAAACAAAGTGGTCATGGGGGCTGTGGTGGTTTGAAGCTGTATGTACCCCAGGAAAACATGTTCTTAAGTTTAATCCATTCCTGTGGGTATAAACCCATTGTATGTAAGACCTTTGAATAAGGCTACTTCAGTTAAGGTGCAATCCACCTCGATCAGGATGGTCTTAATCCTATTACTGGAGCCTTTTATAAGAGAATGAAATTCAGACAGAAAAGAAAGAAAAAAGCCACAAAAGCAAGAAGCTGAAATCAACGAAACCTGGAAAAGAAAAGAGAGACCAGCAAACACCGCCATGGGCCTTGCGAGTGACAGAGGAGCCAAGGATCACCGGCAACTGGTCTTGGAGAAGAAAGCATCACCTTGATGATACCTTGATTTGGATATTTCTCCCCCTCAAAAACATGAGGGAATAAATTCCTATTGTTTAACCCAACCCATCTCATGATATTTACTTTGATCAGCCTAGGAAACTAAAACAGCGGACTTTCAATAAGAAGAGGAATAAATGATTACGGAATGCATACTATGTTCCAGACTCTGTTCTAAATGTTGTGCATGTATTTATGTAGGTATCACTATTATCCTCACTTTGTAAAAGATGAAATTGAGGCAAAAGTGGGTAAATGAAGTCACTGAAACCACGTAACGAATCAGTAGAGGAGCCAGCAAACAGTCTGACTCCAGAGCCTGCACATGTTACAAACTCTTGCTCTCCTGCCTCCCACGGTATGCTACTTCCCCTGTCCTCATTCCCTTCAGCTTTCACTGGCTATCACAGCCCATGTCCACCTCATGCCTCCCCTTCCTTCCAGGCTTCACTCCACATACCAATCTCCCCTAATGCATTTTCTCTCCAATTTTGCCTGACGTTTGCTTCCCTTTATTTTCTCTATAGTCAGGTATACCATCTTTCTACTCTTTTTCTTACCCTCACATGTACAACAACTTGTAATTGATATCAGTTATTTCTGCAATCTATTCCTAGTAACTGCATCAGGAAAATAGACCACAGCTCCAAATTTCAACATGTCAGTTCTACCAACACCCAAGCTGCTACCTGAGATCCATTCACCTATCCAACAAATATTTGCCAAACATCTA
Source organism: Bradypus variegatus (assembly GCA_004027775.1). Classification (NCBI taxonomy): domain Eukaryota; kingdom Metazoa; phylum Chordata; class Mammalia; order Pilosa; family Bradypodidae; genus Bradypus; species Bradypus variegatus. The sequence goes on along the minus strand of PVKY010014252.1, from coordinate 2,169 downwards.
CTATGCTTGTTTTGGGGACACAAACTGAAGATTACACAGGCCCTGTCCTCCAGGAGCTCCAGGTCTAATAGAGAGGCTAATGGTTGTGTAGAACATGTAAATGGGCTGTGATAAATCCAAACACATCATCACATCCTGTCATTCACCAAGGCTGTCAAACTGTCACTTTTCATCTCTGTTGCCAGCCCCCATGGTTTATTCGTCCCTGACCTTGTGCCTGAACCACTGAAATCGCCTCCCAACTTATCTCACAGCCTCATCCTCTTGTTCCCCACAACTAGCCCTCTTCCTACTGCTGGATATTGACTGATGATATCACTTGCACATTCAAAAACAGCAAAGACTGAAGGAATGAAGTGCAAAGCCCTAAGGTGAACAGCAAAGCAGCCTTGGAACTGACCTGACATCCTATCCTTAGTTTGAGACATTCCCCTCCATAAAAGTATCCTTCACCTCACTTAACCACAGCTGAGAGATACTCCTTGCAGTTTTCCAAAAATATGACTAATTCCTGTTTCCTATTGTTCACTCTGCACACCCTGCCTTCCTTCTCTCCTGCCTTCATTTTTATCTCCAGAATTCAGATACTCCTCAAAGGTTCTGGTCACAGGTCAAGCCCTCCATGAAGCCTTCTCTCATTCTCCCACACTGTGGGAGCTCCATCCTTTGATTTGTTGTTATAAAGCATTTGTATCTCTCTAGGGCACTTACATTCTAGCTGGCATTTGTATATTGTTTATGGTCTCTGTATCTTTAGGACAGGTACTTTATTTTATCTTTGTCCAACACAGTGCTTAGCAGATTGCTCAAGGATAACACAGGTGAATAAATAATGAATACATTCATTTTTATTTTTATATATGCTATATTGGGGTAAACATCTAAAGAGGATCCAAGAAGAGACTCAAGTTTCTTTCTTAATTATTATCAGCTAACCATTTATCCAATAAATCTTTTTCCATCTCAAGACCATGTGTAAACCCTAGGAGTATAAAATTAAAGATACAAAGCCCTGTACTCAGTAAACTTACATTCTGTATCAGATACATTGCTCAAGATACAAATAAAATAATCAGATACATGCAAAATAATATGAATTGCAATTCTGTCACCAAATGACCTTGGACAAATTTCTTACCTCTGTGAGCTAAGTATTTATAAGTATAAAATGAAGACTCACAGACATTCAAGTTTATAATTCTAACCAACATGGTCTCAATATATGGTCTCCTTTGCTAATGGCTGGTACTAATGTTACTGAATGCCAGTGTATTTGCAAAAATCTATTATTAATGCTAACTAAGTCCAGGGAAATCAAGGAAGCAGCAAAGAATGGCAAAAAAAAATAAAACAAAAATCAAACAACAACAACAAAAAAAAACAGCAGCTAAAATTGATTAAATTAGACAATAAGAAAAATGAATTATAAGTTTTTCCTCAGCATTATCAGATAAATCAATCAGCAAAGTTCAAAGCCATGAAATGTAGGTTATGCCTATGTGTGCTCCTCAACCGGCTTTGGTACATAAAGGCTACTGTGAGATGTTCCCTCCTCTGCCAGCTCCTAAAACTAGAAATTAGGTTATCTGCAAGATTTACAATTGAAACAATTTAAAAATTATTTATCAGAATAGACATATGTTTAAGCACCTTAAAGACAGCCAGGATATCTCCCAGATGAGCACAACTTGCCTAATAAAATGGCTGACACACTGACATCTTAAAGAAAAAAAATGACTGAATACGAAAAGTGGTTGTTTAGCTTGCTAATACTGCCAGAATGCAAAACACCAGAGATGGATTGGCTTTTATTACAGGGGATTTATTTGGTTACACAGTTACAGTCTTAAGGCCATAAAGTGTCCAAGGTAACACATCAGCAATCGGGTGCCTTCACCGGAGGATGGCCAATGGTGTCCAGAAAACCTCTGTTAGCTGGGAAGGCATGTGGCTGGCGTCTGCTTCAAAGTTCTGGTTTCAAAATGGCTTTCTCCCAGGACATTTCTCTTTAGGCTGCAGTTCCTCAAAAATGTCATTCTTAGTTGCACTTGGGATATTCGTCCTCTGTTAGCTTCTCCGGAGCAAGATTCTGCTTTCAACGGCCATCTTCATGTCTCTCATCTGCAGCTCCTGTGCTTTCTTCAAAGTGCCCCTCTTGGCTGTAGCTCC
>PVKY010014251.1:0-10658 GCA_004027775.1 Bradypus variegatus | reverse complement strand
ATTGCAGCCTAGAGAGGAACGTCCTCAGAGAAAGCCATTTTGAAACCAGAACTTTGGAGCAGACGCCAGCCACGTGCCTTCCTAGCTAACAGAGGCTTTCTGGACACCACTGGCCATCCTCCAGTGAAGGTACCTGATTGCTGATGTGTTACCTGCACACTTTATGGCCTTAAAATTGTGACTGTGTAACCAAATAAACCCCCTTTTATAAAAGCCAATCCATCTTTGGTGTTTTGCATTCTGGCAGCATTAGCAAACTAGAACATCAAGTTTAAAGAAATGATTCATGTATGATTCATGTATGATTCTGTTTATATGAAATGTCCAGAATAGGCAAATCCATAGAGACAGAAAGTAGATTAGTGGTTACCAGGGACTGGGAAGAGAGCAGAATGGGGAGTGACTGCTACCAGGTATGGGTTTTTTTGGGGGTAGTGATAGATGCACAACTCTGTGACTACACTTAAAACTTCTGAACTGACCCTTTAAGAGGGAACTTTATGGTATGGGAATTGTATCTCAATAACGCTCTTATTAATAAAAGAATGAAAGACATATCATGAACATGAAATTAGGTACAAAAGTGAATTATTGTTTTAGAGAAAATGCCTGCAGCTATTCCATGCCATCTGTGCCTGTTTGGATATATTACGTCCCCCGGAAAAAGCCATGACCTTTTAATGCAATCTTGTGGGGGCAGATGTATTAATATTGATTAGGTTGGAATCCTTTGATTGTTTCCATGGAGATGTGAATCAATCAACTCAGGGCAAGACCTTTGATTAGATAATTCCCATGGAGGTGTTACCCTGCCCATTCAGAATCTGTCTTAATTGGATCACTGGAGTCCTATAAAAGTGTTCACAGACAGAAGGAAGTCCTACAGCCATGAGAGACACTTTGAAGAACACAAAGGAGCTGAAAGTGTTTTCCAAGCTAACAGAAGTTTTCTGGATGCCATCAGCCTTTCTCCAGTGAAGGTACCCTATTGCTGATGCCTTAGCTTGGACACTTCATGACCTTAAGACTGTAACCTTGTAACCAAATAAACCCACTTTATAAAAGCCAATCCATTCCTTGTGTTTTGCAAAATGGCAGCATTAGGAAACTGTAACACCACCTAGTAAGAGAAGTACAAGAGAGAGCAAGTTGAAGTGCAAAGAGAGTGGCCCTGACTGATTTCCGTTAAAATATCTCAATTTTGCAAAATTTCTTTATTTCTTTACTGTTATTCTAGTGGGGTTTGGGAAGGGAGTAAACATAAAATGCATATGTTCAATCTACCATATTTAACAGAAATCTCCTATTCTACCTTCTCAGCCTCTTGTGTGCTCATCCCTCTGTGCTCTCACTGGTGAGCATAATTTATAACTTTTGCAATGCTCTTCCCATGTCCTTCCTTCTAGCTAGAATGTCTTCAGCATCTTGTCTTCCAGGAAAACTCCTACCATCTCTCCCCAACCTCACCCTGGAGCATTACTGGCTGCCTTTTCTGTGTTACCATAGCCCTATGTACATTCATTAGAGCATAGTTTTCAAAATTGGAGTTGTCTTAATTTCTGGGCTGCACTGGCAAATACCACAGAATGGGATGGCTTAAACAATGGGGATTTATTATCTCATGGTTTCAGAGGCTTGCTTCCTCCTGGGGTTGGTAGTGTTCTGGCTGGCTGGGAATTCTTGCGTGCGTGGCTTTCCCATCCTCTTTCTTCTGGGTTCCCACAGACTTCCTGCTTTCCACTCCTTCCCCTGGCTTTCTCTTTATACATCCTCCAACAATAGGATTAAAACCCATCCTGACTGAGTTGGCCACACTTTAACCAAAAATAACATCTTCAAAAGGGTCCTATTTATAATGGGCTTACAACCATAGGAATGGGAGTAAGGTTAAGGACATGTTTTTTTCTGGGGTACATAATTCAATCTACCACGGGGTGGAGATCCATTTAAAGTCAGTTTAGTTGTGCCAGTTTGAAACTTTTATGGACCCCGTAAGAGCCATGATATTTTAATCCAATCTTGGGTGGAATATTTGATTGAGTGTTTCCATGGAAATGTGACTCACCCAACTGTGGATAAGAGCATTGATTAAATTATTTCCATGGAGATGTGACCCTGCCCATTCTGGGTGGGTCTTGATTAGCTCACTGGAGTACTTAAGAGAGCTCAAGAACTGACGCAGACAATGACGTTTGGAGACACTTGAAGATGCAGACCGAAGGAAGCTTGGAGGTGCTAAACTAAGAGATGAAGCCCAGTGCTTGCCCTGGAGAATCTAAGAGAGGACTCCCAGATGCTGAGAGAAATGCCCTGGAGAACAAGCAGAGAGCTGAGAGAAGGACTAGCAGACGCCAGCCACATGCCTTCCCAGCTGACAGAGCTGTTACAGATGCCATCGGCTTTTCTTCAGTGAAGGTTCCTCTTGTTGATACCTTAGTTTGGACACTTTTACAGCCTTAGAACTATAAATTTGTAACCTAATATAGCCCCTTTAAAAAAGTCAATCCATTTCTTGTATTTTGCATACCAGCAGTTCCAACAAACTGGAACATCATTGAACCTCAAACTGCATTTATATATATTCGGATGAGATGGTGGACGTATTACTTACAGTGGATTGACACTGTAGTAGGGTACTACTCACTTTGAATTAGTTTTTTGTGCGTCTTTACTACTTCACATGGAACAATTTGAGATTAGGGACCATAAAGTATTCATCTTTGCTATTCCCAGGGTATACTTAGGTCTGACAAGGCTTGGTCAATATTTAGTGGGTTGAATTGAATATATTATGCAATCACTGTATAATCTGCAAAGTCATATAAACTCAAACTATTTGACTAAACTAGGAGTCTAAAATTAGCTCACTGGAGAACCAGGACACTTGAGGTCAAATGGCTGTGTGTTGTCATGGAGACTGTATAGCACATACTGAGAGAGCAAGGCGGACCTCAGCAAAGGCAGAGCCAGGCTAGTATTCTAATCTCCTGGGATCTGAAGTCAGTTTCAATCAAAGAATTTCCCCGTCCTGATTACCTCACCTAGATATTTAAAAACATTGCACTGATGGGGTGTTTAGTTATTGATAACCCACAAAATGACATGGAATTTTTCCCAAACCCTCTGAGAAAATCAGCACTTAAGATTTCTCTTTTCAGCTGTTTAGTTTATAGAGTAGATTGGGGGGGGGTGCAGTGATGTATAATGGAAAGACCCTGTGACTTAAGGAAATAAAAAAACCTGGATTCAGATTCTGTTTCCACAAGCAAGTGACCTAACCTCTCTCAACCTCAGTTTTCTTATCTTTGAAACATGGGTAAATAATATCTACTCCAAAAGATTTTCATGGGGAATTAAATAAGCTAACATATGCCTAAGGACAGGAATGGGTACTTAAATGTTTTCTTTCCCTTTCTGCATGTGCCCTTCCTCCCTCCCTCCCTGCCTCCCTTCTTTCCTTCCTTCCTTTCCAGACTGTTACATAGGTTATTTATCAGAAACCAGCCATGGAGCTCAATTATATCATGTCTTAAGTAACTATAGTGAGTTATACTCAATAGAAAGAAAACACCCACACAGTTAAACCTGTTGCAGTGGAAAAGGTTTGCTTTTATAGAAATCCTGTTTCGTGGGAGGAATGATAAACTAGGACATCTCAGACCAAAGCTCATCCTCTGTGGTACTGTGAACGCTTGTGGCCGTGAGTTCTCTGGGTCAGCACGGGGAGACTGACAGGCTTTGTGCATCAACACTTGCGGGAACCTCTACGATCCAGTGTGTACACTGGCTGGAGGGGGGCAGGCCCGGGCGTGGCCACGACCACCTCAGGCAGTACCTTGGGCTTGGGTGACTTGAAGTCTGCAGGGGTGGGGAAGAGGCCCCAACTCTGTGCGGCACTGAGCACATGGACATTGTGCATACGTTTCAGCCCGAGCTAGAGGCTGCCAGGCTGCCTTCTGCCACCCTGCACAGGGCCCAGAAGACCCGTGGGGGGCCCTGGACGGAACAGCAGACCCCACCGTCTCGTGTTTGATGCTGGTCTGAAAGATGCTTGTTGCTCCTCAGGATCCTTCCTCTCCTAACCACCTCGGAAGCATACGCTAGGAGGAAGGAAACATTCTGCTCTGGTTCCTTAAATCAGTGTATATCTGATTGGGTTAGAACCCATCAGTGGGTCATGAAATTAAGTTTATGGGTCACAACCAGCATTGTGTTTTGAAGTACAATAGAAAACATTAGGATGTAGAACATGTAGAAAGACAGTATTCTCTCTCGAAACTTTTCAGTTCTACAGGTGTGTTTGTATTTGAATCATACCATGCTGTAAAGTATATTTCTTACTGTGGGCTTGCTGTCCCCAAATTCTCAGAAAGACTGGATCAGCCACAGTGTCCAGGGTGCTTCCTCAAGTTTTCAAAAAACATGTGACTTGATTCCTTCTGGAAGTAAGCATAAGAAGCTTACCATGTGTTCAGTGGCATTTTGTCAGTGACCTAAAGAGATTTTTAAAACTCCTTCAAATAAAGAAGCAGGTGAAAACATCTGGACTGCCCTGTCAGTACCTTATCAAAATGAGTTTGAAAGACATGTACATGTTCCCATTCATAAATGAAGAATGCCTTGATCCTAAAGCCACCCTGAAACAGATGATGAAAAGAAGCAGTGGTAGTATTTTTGGAGGCAGAATGCATATCTCTGGGCCCAGTCACTTGACACATATGTCCATGGGGGGCCTGCCAGGGAAGCTGAGGAAGCAACAGAATATAGTTCCTCAGCAGGGTCTGCTGCTGGACTCTAAGTGGAATGGTTTTCCAGAGGTCAGCACTCCAGGACAGTCTCCTGGCTCAGAAAATGCCCTCTTATAGCTCCACCCATTAGACCCTCCAGCACAGGTGAAACACATCCTGGGGCTCCTGGCTAAGGAACACCACAATGACCTCAAACAGAACCATGTCTGCAGGGTAGACCACCATAGTCTCTAGTTACCTTGCATGGGTCACAAAATCATAGGTTGAAACCTTAATGGTTTTGACCCTCACAATGTTTTCCAGAATCCTGTGCATCAAATCATTATCCAGAGCCTCTGGGTGGTCAAAATTGTACTGTCCTGTAAAGCCTTGGCCTGCCTTCTGCTCTGCCATCAGGACTTGATGGAACCTGTCTTGCTTAGGATAGACCACTTCCACAATAGGTGGTCAACTTTGTTCTGCCCCAGCAGCTCTGCTATCTTCTCACACATGAACAACCTCCCACTTTAACTGTCTTTAAGTGTCACTTGAGACATCTGTGACACTTAAAACTACAGAGACAGATGCCATTAAACTAATATTCAAGTCAAATTGGGACTGAAATACTCTTGTAACCATCCTCACTTTGACCCTGTCTGCTTTAAAACTGCTGAAATTGGCCACAGTTGCACCTGCTAGTTTGTACAGAAGCCGATTTCTGCTATTTCCCACAGCAACACAAAGCTGCTTAACAGACTGAGTGCACTTTGTTGTACAATAAAAGAGATTTAAGCAATGCCCAATTGTTAGTTGATATTTTCTGAAACAACTTGTTCAAGGTGGAAAATGTTATGGGATTTCTCTGTGTTTTCCTTTATTCCTTGATTTTGGAAGCTAAGAAACCACATTCAAACTATAGGTTGGGGAATGGTGACTTTGGTTTGTTCATCACCATATTTAAGTCTTGGGAAGATAGTATACCCAGCAAGTAAGCTTCCAGGCTGTCTAATCAGCATGCATAGCTTAGTCTGGACTAAAGCCCATCAGTCAGGTAATGTTTTGCCTGAGAAAGTAGATGCGTTTTCTCCTGGTCGCTGAGGTCTGCCAGGAAAGTCTGTTATGACAGTTAAAACATTCTGCCCCTGCTCAAGAGGACTCCAAAGAGTTCATTGTTATCCCCCAAGCCTTAGGCTACCTGAGCATTTGTAAAGTGGAAGAGGAGAGAAAACCAGTGTTTTTCTTTGCTTTGTCTGCTCCCAAAACTGCAAACCTACAATTCTAAAGCCACTGATGAATGAAAAGAGAGAGAAAAAGAATAAATAAAATTCTTGAGGCCAAATAATGAAAGATTAATGTGAAAAGAATTACTTAAAAGCTAAGTTATATGTTAAAACAAATAAAAAACATTTATAAAGCCCCAGAAGTAATTTAAAATTAAAAACGAGTAAACCTGTCATTAATGCAGTAACACATCATTCTACCAGAAATCTTCCCAGAGTTGTGAGGGTCTCTGCAAGGTTGATTGGGGAGCTCAGCTATCAACCCATTGGTGCCACTACACCTACCACCGTATGTAGACAATAAACCAGCAAAAAGTCTCAACTGGGTGAATCAAATGGTCATTTTTATTCAAGTGAGCTCCTACAATAGATGTTTCAGAAAGGAATCTTTGAGTTGCAAAATATAGGAAACCTTGCTAACAAAAAGAGTTATTATTACATAATAAGAGTCCAGATGTGACTTTCAGAGTTGATTATTTCATCAATGATCTTGGATGTTGTCCATCTTTCTTTTCTCCCATCTTCAGTATGTTGACTTGTCCTCTCTGCCTGGCTCCACTCATGGACACAAAGTAGCTGCCTCAGTTCTAAATGTCACAGGTAATGACCAGAGCAGAAATAAAATTCTTATCCAAATAGACAGCATACATATATCAAAGTTTTATTTAAATCTTTAATGAAGAAACTGGTAGGGAAGATAAAAAGTTGGTTCTTTGATTGTTTTCAGGAAATGAATATATATGCCAATAAATTAAAAAATTACTAGGTATGCCAGTTTGGATGCATTATGTCCCCATGTGTTCTTTGATGCAATCTTTGGGGGCAGATGTATTAGTGTGGGAAACAGGGCCTGAAGTTTCTCCTCTCTTTCCCACATACTTGAGGTGGGGGCCTGGAACACTAGGCCCCTGCTGAGATGGAACACTATCAAGGCACACCTCGTTAAAGTATGCACGGATGTGAGAATGTGGCTGAAGGACTGTTTTCTGTTATTGTCCTTGAGATTAAGATAAGACCCATTTGCAGACTGATGTAAACAACCATGGGAAAATGTCTACATGCACAGTAAAGCATTACTCTACCCTAAAAGCATAATAAAGAAGGGTCTTGGAAACGGGACTCACACTCGCCCGACAGGGGGTATGTCCCCTGCTCACAGTCTCCAAAAGATATTTTTATCTCTAATCTTAATTTCTGCATGGCCCCTGGCAACATATTAGTGTTGATTAGTGTTTCCATGGAGATGTGACTCAATCAACTGTGGGCAAGACCTTTGACTGGACAATTTCCATGGAGGTGTTAACTCCACCCATTCAGGGTAGGTCTTAACTGAATCACTGGAGTCCTACAGAAGTGTTCACAGACAAAAGGAGGTGCTGCAGCCAAGAGAGACACTTTGAAGAATGCACAGGAGTTGAGAGTGGAGCTAGAACACAACCTGGGATCAGCAGATGCCAACCACGTGCCTTCCCAGCTAACAGAGGTTTTCCGCTGCCATTGGCCTTCCTTTGGTGAAGGTACACTTGTGTGGATGCCTTCATTTGGACATTTTCATGGCCTTCAGACTGTAACTTTGTCATCAAATAAACCCTCTTTATAAAAGCCAATCCTTTTCTGGTGTTTTGCATAATGGCAGCATTAACAAACCAGAACACTAGGTTAGATGCAAAACTTTTAACATTCTACAAGACAAAAAAAAATCATAACATCTTTGGTTATCTAGTCGACGTTATACAGAAACAACAACTTAGTTTTTGAGGTAAACATTACACAGCTATATAGTCTCTGTGTGTATATCAGTAGTGGATTATTAGTCAAATTATACTGTTATATAATAACAAAGTTATTTTCCCAAGAGTATCAGATGAAAGTAAAGTTGACTTAACTAGTAAAACTCTGGCATTATCTTAAAAAACTACAGCAATCATCATTTTGTATTTTTTTTAACTTTGGGGTACTTTTACAATTACTTTAACATGAAAAATGTTATTGTATTACAGGCCTTAAACAAATCATAGAGGGAATTAGGATAGTTTACTTGGCTTACAGCAGGTTTCTCAAATTGTAAGTTGTAACCCATTAATGGTATGGTGGAATGGGAAGTCAATTTAGTATGTTGTGACCAGCATTTAAAAAACTTAAAGAGAATAGAATAGAATAGAGTATCAGAGTGTATCAAACATAATAAGGTGAAGTTTCAGTTGTGTGCCTGTGTGTGTGTGTTTGTGTGTGTGCTTATTGGGTTATAAAATGTAGTTCTGAATGTGAGTAATGGTTAAAAAGTTTGAAAACCACTGACTTGGGCCTTTGAAGCCTTCATTCCAGGGGCTGCAAACGGGCCCATGAGAGACACAGCTACTTGGAGGCAGATGATTAAAATCAGGGTTTTGTCCCCAAGGAGGAAGCTAAGGAATGCCTGTTGAGTAGAAAACTAACAGAGCTGGGCTACAATAGGAAACTGACAGGTTGGTACTGGACCCTGCTGTTCTCATCCCCAAACTCCATGAGCTAAGATACATCTTGATTGCAATATGATTAAAATTGACCCACCATCTGCTTCATCACTTCAAGCTTAAGATGGTTCCAATATAATAAAAGCCTTCCTTTATTTCCTTTTGTGGCAAAGACCACTAGTTATCTCCCCAATATCTGTTCTTCTTCAATGACATAATAATTGAGATTTTATACAGGCACATGACCACCAAGGTTGAGACTACATTTCCCAGCTTCCCTGGCAGCTAGATTTGGCCATATGACTAAGTGCTGGCCAATGTAATGTAGACAAAAGTGATGTATGCAAATTCAGGGCCATGCCCTTAAGGACAGGGATATGACCTTCTTTTTTTCATCCCCATTCTGCTGCCTGGAACATGGACCCATCTGGGACATGTGGACAAAGGCAATACATTAGGGATGGTGGAGCAACAAAATAGGGGGCATCCAGGTCCCTGCATCATGAGCTGTCAAACCAGCCCTGGATTATTACACAGCAAGATATTAAACTTCATTCTTATTTAAGCCACTGTTATTCTGAGTCCTTGTTATACCAATAGCTTAACCTACATCTTACTTAATATCCCCTTCTTATAGCTTATTAGTACTAAAAAAAATGGTGAAAGTTTGAAGGGCTAAAGTATATAGACATTCAGTACATCAGAGCAGACTTTAAACCACTTTCCCAGAAAGTATTTGCTTTCATGTCAGCTCCAAAACCCAGCAGATTAAAGATCAGACAGAAAGTCAGAGAAAAACAGTTCTTGCCAGTGTCATATGTTGCTTAGATTAGATTAAACCATATGGAATTGGTTTTTTGTAAGTAAAGAATTGACAGATATTAGCAATTTCATATACTTCAATCTAACAGAACTGATGCTGGATCTCACGGATGGTGGAGCCTTGGAATTCACAAATGGTACAATCTACAGAAAGTGTGTTTCTAAAGGGTCTAGGCCCAAAGCTGAATCCCCATGGCAGAGGGCCCTTAGGTGCATGCCTGCTCAGTAGGTCTCCTGCACATCATTAGCCTGATTTCAGGTTGTGAAGGCTGTCAGAGATTCTGACCAAGCCTGGAGCAAAATGCTATAAATCTAATGGGATAACTCGTAACTGGCTTAAGAGAAACAGTAAAAGTCAAACCAATGATGCAGTAATGGCAGTTAGCCATAGTTTTATTGGGGGGTGTAGACTTTGGAAGGAGATAGAAGAGTCAGAATGGTATGATGTAAGCTCATGGGTGTGTGCTCCAAGATCAGCTTCTTTTATGGAGCTCATGGCATTCCATCAGTGAGGGTATCGCAGATAATAATCTCTTTTCCTGTCCCTCTAGCAGATGACTGTCTTGTAGCTTGTATGTTACAGTCCAAACCATATTGTGAACACTGATTCTCTTGGTCTCGATTCCAAATTCCCAGGAGTGAATTCTATTCCGAATGTGGCAGATGCTCCTGGTGCATTGTGCCACATCCCCTTGGCCCATCTCTGATTTCAGCTGCAGCTGTAGTGGGCAGGTATTATAAGCCCTGATGGCTTCCCACCTCAAAGTCCAGCTTCACCATTTCTGTCTCAGGGCTTTTCCCAAAGCCTCCATAGCTCAATCAGCTTGCATAGGGGGGCAGGCCGATTGTGCGAAGTGGGGGTGCAGGGGTTACCAATCCTAGCAGCAACCCTCAACTTATGGAAGATGGGAGTCAGTTCAGCCTTCTGTTTTTCATTTTTTAAAGTTTGTTTATATATATTTTGCCTCTGCCTTTAGAGGGACAACTTTGAAGTACATTCTGTATGGTTCCCCCAAGAGTTCCCAGTGGAATGGAGCCCCAGTTACCTCAACAGTACCCAACTCAGTAACACACTCAATTGGTTTCCTTTCTTTCTCTGTCTCCGTCCTTCCCACTCTTACTCTGGCTACCTAGGATTACTTCTTACATGAATCACCTATACCCAAATCCTCGACTCACGCTATGCTTTGGGGAGAACCTAAACTAAGATATTGCCTGGCTCAAGCTGCTATGGCAGGGGCTGAAACATGGCTGTGGGGGGTGGGGGGTGGGGGAAGCAGCTTCCAGAGTTTCCCTGACAGATAGGCCAAAGGTGTTTCCGAACACTAACTGAATGTTTGCCTAAACTTTTGCATGGAGATAAGTCCTGAATTTTT
>PVKY010014250.1:0-10682 GCA_004027775.1 Bradypus variegatus | reverse complement strand
AAGAGTGCCACCATGACAAAGTTTTTCCCTACTTTTCAAAGGATTATTAAATATTTCAACTTGAATAATTATAATGTCTAATAATTATTACAAAACAGCTTCCTTAATTGACTGTTTCTTTCCTTCCACCCTTCTAGGACAAATAACAATGATTTGTCTGAAGTTATCTTTCCTAAATATATTTGCATATCTAGCTTGAGGTACTAAAATACCAGAATAAACTTTCAAATTAACAAACTCAGTTTAAGCCAAACATCAAAATTTTGTGCAGCATAAAACAGTTTTCATGTGTCATTTTATCATGATCTGCACATGAAATAATAGTAAACAATGGCAGAAGATAAACTTTGTTTCCTCAAAGAGCAGATTATGTACACAATCCAGTTGTTCAAGTAATTACCAAGACCTAAAATTAGAATAATGAGTCCATTGCTTTTCCCAAGCTTTAGTAGCACATTAGTCACCATAGAGCCATTCACACCCTCCCCCAAACTTCCCTTCTTTGATGGCTTTTGTTTGACAATGTCATTTTGACCTACCCATCACTATCTACACCTGGAAGAGTCTGGGTCTAACATTCATTGGTCATGAAGTAAAGACTGTGATCTGTTATTGTGAGCAAAGGGAAGATACTGTTGGAACAGAACAGTAATAGAATTGTTTCTGCTTCCTACAGTATGCCATATGGAAGAAATGTTTTCTTTAATACTTGAGTTCCCATATTATTGTATTTGACAATAACAAAATGGGCATGAGCTCTACGTAAATCAGTACCATGCTATGAAATGCCCAATTCAGGGTTTTGTGTTCTAATGTGAAAAGAAGGCCTAACATTTCTTGGCTGCTGCTTTAGAGCTCTTTGTGACTTTTAGAACAACAGCAGTGTCTCTGACAACCTATCATGAGCCAAGCCTTAATTAGCTTGCCACTGGGAGTCCTGCTTCGTCTTAAGATATTCACAGAAGATGACAATACTTTCTGAGATTCAAAAGCAGCCATGAGTGGAAATGTAAAATGCAACAAAACCATCACTTTTGAAGTTCAAAAAATTTCTAGAGCTTCTGAAAAAGGGCTTTACATATTAAGTTCCAATGGTGACCAAAGTAATATTATAAATTTTTACCATATCCTATGATCTTTGTCAATGAAGTGTAAAGATATAAACCAAAGACTGCATGTTACCGATAGTATAATTCATCTAAAACAAAATAGTATAATGTGGTAGAAATACTGAAAAAAAAATAGCCTGCATTATTCTATTAGGAATTTTTAAATATTACTGTACTTACTGAATTGTAATAACAACAGCAATAGCTGTGAAGCTCACGGCGGAGATAAAGGCAGCTATGGCTGCTAAAGCAATTTTTGATAAATCACCATCAATTATGCTGTGAATCTTCATAGATTTTTCTCCACACCGCTCACCAAAGTAATCCTGATGACATCTACAAACAACCCACAATTAAAAATTGTAATCACTAGAAACAGTCCATATATTTTTCAAAATCATGAGACACAGAATGCATTCCAGCCAAATATGTTAGTATTAGGACAAGTTGAGATTAGTTTGGGTATGATATTACAAGAAGATACACCTTTTCATTCTTTGTACTCTCTTTTTATGGTGGGTTCAGGAATTTTTTATGCAATTAATAAATTCCACTATAATTTAGTGCCTTAGCAAATTTGGGGGAGGAAGAAGACTACAGCAATATAAAAGATTATGTGAAAAGTACCTTTAGGTTCTTTTTCAGAAAGAGCCTCTTACATATCATAAAATTATGGTTTATAATAAGGGTCAATAAACTACGTGTCAAATCCATCCATTTGCTCATTTTTTTACAGCCTGGAAGCTAAGAATTTATTTTAATTTTTATTTACAAAAACTCTATACTAACCATGCAAAACTAAGAATAGTTTGGTTACTTTTGAATCACTACATTTTAATTGGTTATATAAGTATATACATGATCTTAGAACACAAAACCTAAAATATTTACTATCTGGTCCTTTAAGAAAAAGTTTGCTGACCTTTGATTTACACATTGGAAAAACGGTTTCCAAAGCCAGGGATTTCAAACATGGTGTTAGAAATATAAAATTCTGTGTAATTTAGTTAAACTTACTGGCATGATACAGTTTCCAGGTGCTCTAAATATTTGCATTCTCCATGAATACAGAAATTTTGGAATTCTGCATCACATGGGTTTTTCTTCCTTTTGTTTCTTTTGTTTTTTCTATTTTTGCCACCCTTTTTCTTTCTTTTGGGTTTGTCTGAAGTCTTTTCATTCTCTGGTTTGTTTTTCTTGGGTTTAACTACTTGTTCAACTAAAAAAAAAAGAACAAAATAAAATTTATTGGCAACAATCTCCATCTTGAACATCACTTTAAAAGAAAGAAATCATAGTAATGAGAGCTTGAGGATAATGACCAAGTTTTGTCTCATTATTTAATATAATACTTACACAATAAGTGGGTGAAGAAAATATCTGTATCTATGGCATTTAAAATTCTGAAACCCTTTGTTATTTTAACATCCTAGAAATATATTTTTGGAATCACTTGTGTATTACAATTACTGTATTATCAATATTATTGAAAATAGGGGTTATATGTCTAAGAAAATCCATGAAATATTTTAAACATTTCTAGAATTTCTAATATCTACCAAGTTTTTACCAATGAGCACTAATATAATTAAAACAAAATCACAGTTTTATGTATTATTATCCACTTGATACAGATGAGGAGACTGAAGTTCAGTGAAGACAAATAATTCACCCTAGGAGCAGTAGCTAGAAAACAGTAGTGCTGGGATGTCAAAGTCTGTTATATTTCTACTATACTATGCTTTCTCACAGTGATGGTCAATGCTGTTTAATTAAAATGGGGCATGGGCTATATTTGTTGATTTTATTTAACCATGTCAGCCTTGTGCTCACCATTACTGAGTTGGAAATTAGTGGCTACTTCTAGAGGGGTACACTTAGAATTATGCATTACAGTTAATCAATTTTCTCCAACTTCTAGATCGCAACAGATTATTATTAGCCAATACCTTCCAGGGGGTCTCATTTCTGTGGTCAGTCTATTTGAAAACAGAAGTCCACAAATATTTGTACTTGATGCTTCAATGTTTCAACTTAATTATCAGATATGTAGAAATCTTTATTTAGTCTTATAAGGTATGCAAAGTATAGTTTATCCACATATGAAAGACAGGGAAGGGGAGTTACAAATTTTGTTACATAATCCCTCATTAGGTTCATTTGAGTAAGTATTTAGTTCAATTAAAAGAGAAAATATCATCAGACCTAATGGCTATCCAACACCTGTTCAACAACTAGAAAACATTAGAAATATCAAGAAGGTTAAAAAGGAAATCAAAGATAGAACCCCTCTGATTAAGGAAATGACAAATATGAATATTCCAGAAGTTAGTATAACAGCATGCAAGATTCAATAAGTGAAATTATATGATTTTTAATACTAAAACTTTCCTATGATGTTAAAAGAGCACAAGTTAGAATAAGTCTTATAAGAATATTTTAAGTGAACGTTATTGAACTTTTTCAGATAGATCATGAATATGGCCAGAGATAAATAATAGTCACCACGCTAAAGTGTTACAATAGATACTCACCCATGGACATTTATCTTAACAGTTTTCAAAGGAGCAGCTAACATTTTCACTCTGTTTCACTATGCGTTACAATTTTGAGCTAAAGTCATTTTCACCAGTAACAATTTATTTGGCTTATTTTAGAACCAATAACTTGAAATATTTTTAAGGGAACAGTTTCTAATCACTTTAATGCTCAAATGCCATTTCTTCAAAAATAAGAGTTATAAATAGGGTCCCCTCCCCACTTCACATAAAAGCAGAAGTTCAGAAGCAAGAGTAAGTTCAGAAGTAGAGTGTTCATCAAAGATTTTCCCACTTGCCACTTACCCCTGTCACTGTGACACCCACCTGCTCTCCCTTCACCAGTGCTGGGAGCCAGGCAGAGGGGAAAGAGGCAGGGAAATTAAGGTGAGGAAAGAAGAGGCCTTAAGGACCTCTTAAACCATTATGCCCTGCCTCCATACTGGATGTTTCTAGAATATTAAGAAGTGATTTATTGATGACTTCTGTACTCAAACTCCAAAGTAATATGAAGGTAATGGACAATATTTATCTCTTACTTTAGCCCCTCATTTTAAGCAAATGCTATCTTTAAAAGAGCTAATAACAACAAAAAGGAAGAAAACCATGGATTATTGTTATTTAACTGGCAAATGGGATTTAGGGTTGAATTGTGATTTTAGCAATATAACCATGCATATTTGTCCTTCTTTAACGTTATTATTAATAGAATAACCAACTTTTCAACCCTAGTACTTAAACAGTAAAGCCCAATTCTTCCTGCTCTATTACTTCCCCTGTTCTCTTATTTTTGCTGAAATACAATTATTTAGAGTGGGGAGTGGATAAAAAAAGCTAAGATACAGAGTAAATAGAACAAGTTAACGCCTACCTATCTCAGAAGCGGGTCATGTAGCAGAGTGGGAAAGACCTTGGTATCTAGAATCAAACAGATCAGAGTTCTAATTCCAGCTCAAATGCTTGCTAGCTATGGGGCCTTTCTGAGTGTCAGTTTTCTCATCTGCAAAATGAGGATAATTCCTATTTCATAAAGTTGTTGCGAAAATTAGACTTTATGGAACAAAAGGCATTTGGGAGAGTTCTGAACATAGAGGAGCCACCTCCATATAGCTCTCTCGTTTCTCCCAGGTTGTAGCTTACCTAAAGGGTATGCAATAAATGCACATGCAAGAAAACCATTAGAAAATCCAGGGAGTGGCTTTTCTTTTCAAGCAGTTTTGCTCATACAAACCCACATCTCAGAGGCTACATTTTCACTTTACCCTGTACTCACCTCTCACTGAATCATCTACAATATAGCCAGATACTTGAGGTGCCTGATCATACTCTTCTGAATATTCGTAGTCGGTTCCTGAGGACAGTTCAGTACCAGAAGGCATTTCACTCACTGGGGAAATCGTGCTTCCTGAGGACATCTCACTTCTTGAGGTCACCTCAAATCCATCAGCAATGCCATCCCCAGAAAGGGGTTCCCTTTTCCCAGAGTAGGTGCCATTGAGCTCTAATCCAGCAGCAAAATGACCTGTGGGGAAAAGAATGATGGAGGAAAATAAAAAGTAAAGCAGGGTGCCTTTCTTGCCAGTCAACAGCTTTCAGTAGAAATGTTTATCTTCTGATATCAAAGCAAGTTATTTCACATGTGGTATTGTTTGTGATTGAGTCACTTATGAAAGCAACTTCAGATTTTGCCAACAAGCAAACTCAGCTGTTCCAATTACAAAGCTTCTTTTATCAAGGTTTACTTTTCCACAGTCCACATTAATTTCCACATCAAAAAATCACCGCCAAATAGGCACATTAATCTAATGTAATTACTTAACAGGAGATGCCTAAATATTCCTATCACTTCACGTTCCAAATGCACTTGTCTTTGCTAGAATGCTATTTTGCCCCACCTTAAAGACAGTTCTGGATATAAATATTAGGTTTTCTTGACAAATCCACATATATTTTCTTAACAAGCCACATATATTAAAAGAAATGCAGAAAGTATGAATGGTAGTTGATAATAATGATCCTTGTTGTCATTGTTTCATTATGATTGTTGTTACATAGAGAAGAAGAGTTTCAAGCCCTTGTTTTATCTTTTAGTCTCAATAAAACAGCATCAGAGTTGTGCTTCTAACCTCTCCCGGGGACACCCTGAGGACCTCTGCGGAAGGTAAAAATAAAATCACTAGGAGGAGGAGATGGGGAATTTAGGCAGGAGGCAGCACTTTGGTCCAGGACCTCGCTCAGCCACTCACTATAAGGTCTGCGGAAATCACTTCACCTCTCTGGACCTCGATTTGTGTTTGTTTTAATCTGTGAAAAGAAGGCGTTAGCTCACATGACCTCTGATGTCTCCTTCAGCCGGACTAAAGAAAGTACGGGGATGCGTCAGGCACCCTCCTCCTAGCCTGGACCGTCTAAGACACCTGCTCCTTCTCTCTTCCTTCTAGGGAGCCACCCTTAGGGCGGGAGGGACACAGACCTCCTTCTGAGGGACAGAGCCAAGGAAGCCCTTGGGAGTTCCTTGGAGAAGTGGCCATTCAAAAGGCGACAGCTTCTGCCCGCCGTGGGAGAAGCGCCCGGCAGCTCCGAGCCTGGGCGTCCTCACCTGAACCGAGGGTCAGCAGCGACAGCAGCACGGGCGCCAGCGGCAGCAGCGGGGTCCTCATTGGTCCCTCGGCGCGGCGGCGTCCCGGTCTCTGGGGCAGCTCGGACGGGGGCTACGAGGAGGAAGAGGCAGAGGAGGAAGCGAGACAGAAGGGAGTTAGGATGTGCTGGAAGAAGACCCCGCCGGGTCCCGGGTCGTGGATGCCACGCTCCGGCTGGGCACCGAGGCGTGTGGACATTCCTTAGGCGCCGCCCGCACCAGCCGCTTTATAGCAGCCTCGGGAGAGCCCGGGCGGGGAGGGGGGCAGGATTGTGACGTCAGGGCCACGGCGTGGGTGGGGCCGGGGCCGCCCGGAGGAGGTTATTACCCCAAAACCACTCACGGATGACAGGGGCGCCGCCCCCAACCCCTCGTGCGTGGGGAGCCACTGGGAGGAAAGGGAAATGAAACCTCTAGCTGGAAGCATCAAAAGTATCCGATCCCCATTCCGGGGCGGGACTGAAATTTGGGAGCCAGTACCCGGTAGTCAAAACTCCCAAAGTTTCAAAATCCATCTGAAAAAACCTCTGTCTGTACTTTGGTTGATCATATTTCAATCGACCGGGATTAATTAGAAAAGTTCTATATTAAGATGTAACCGTACTTCAAGACCAAGGGTATCTTGATGGCGTGGGTATCATTTACAGTGGTAAGTGCTTTTAGTGACTGGAGATAGCGTGCCTCCAAATGAGGAGGGGTTTCATTTATAAAGCCATGTCTCCATCACAGGCCCTTTCCCACCCACTAGTGTGAAGTGGCCAGAATTTCAAATCATCTCCCACCCCATTTTCATATGTGGCCCAGGGTTTTCACCAAAGATAAATTATATTAATTAATTATGATTGCTGAACTTTACACTGAGAGCTTCACCAAATCACCTCACTCAGTAACCTTGCGAGGTAAATATAATTGCGCCAGTAATACAAAAGGAGAAACTGCAGCTTTAAAAGGGGAGGCAAAAGACTACACAATTGGTAAAACCTCTTCCATTCTGATGGAGGAATTCAGGACAAAACTGACCTTTGAATAGAGAGTTTCTGAAGAGAACAATGCTTAACCTAAAGTATTAAATCCCTAGTGGTAGTTTATTGGCATGTAGGCTGGTACTGGGCCTGTCCCTTTCAAATCCCAAGATAAAAAGGCCAGCAGGAGGGAGCTGTTTAATTTGACAAACTCTGATGCAGTGACAACTCCAGAACTGGATTTTTCTTGACTTAAGGAAGAGAAAAAAGCATGTGCTCTTTAACTGTTTCCTTGTCCTGGAGATACATATCTCTTGCCTGATGTTCTGGTAAAACAGCCTTTTGAGGAATATATGGGTCACGGTGCATCTGTCCTTTTTCTGGGAAACTTTTTTAAAGCTACTTTTTTTTTTAATGCCATATTGCGGTGAATAGACTAAATAATACCATGCATTTAGTGAGATGGAATAAAGGGTCATGAATCATGCCATCTCTCATCCACCTATTTTGTGTGTCACCTGTTTTGTTTTATATTTTGGGCAGGGGTAGGAGAAGAGAAAATGATGACTATGACCAAGATCTCAGAGTGTGGTATGGGCCAGATTCATAGATACATAATTTTAATATCTTATCAGACATTAAGAAGGGTTCATAGTGTCATCGGAAAACAAGGGGACACAATTTAATTAGGCCTGTATCAGGGGAGGTTTTGTGGAAGAATGGAGAAGCCAATCAAAGTCCTTCCCAGCAGAAAGTTTGGACCTAATGGCAGGGTGTAACAAAAGTGGAAAGTAAGTCTGGAAAATTGGCCCCACCCATTCTAGGATGAAGTAGGGGCATGCGTTGTCATCTTTTTTGGTGGATGAGGCAATTGTGATTCAGAGACATTCAGAAACTTGCCAGCAGAATTCAAAAGATGGTGGTGGAGATTTTATTCTGAACTCATTTAAGTTTGTCTACACTTTTGCACCTTTCTGCTCCTATGGGTTTCATTTTCATTCTAGCCCTGTTCTGCCAGTTTTCTCTTTCTTCTTATTGAGGTGAATGCAAGTTGTGCAGATCTGTCATCAGAAATGTTTCCTTTTCTATTTGAAGTGAAAGTAGGCTCTTTACGTTGACACTTGCTCAGTCGTTTTCCAATTGGAAATTTAGAGGGTGATGATTTACATTGATATGGTGCATCATAAGATAGCATCGTGGAAGCATAAACTAGCTTAATGCTTTAGATGAGTTTTATATTCAAACTAACCTGAGTTTTCATATACAAATTGCACACATACTTAATATTTCGAAGACTCAGATTCCTGATCTGAAAATAGGAGTAAAGATGCCTACCTGTTGTTAAGGCAAATCAAATGAGATAAGATACATAAATAAGTAGCACAACTCCTAGCATATGGTAAGTGCTTTATAAATGGTAATTATTATTATTGGCTTTGACATTATGATAGTTAATACACTGTCTTAATCACATTGAAGAACTAAGTGACTCATAAATGGAGCTATCTACAGAACAAATGAAGAAATCCCCTTCAATATTTTCAAGCCATGAACTTTGTGCCTACTTCATATTAAGACTAACCATTTTGAGCATTTTATAGTGCATCATAGAACAGCATGGGGTGTCATCATAAGTGCATCACAATGCAGCACCCCTTGATGTGTCATGGCATTCTGAAATACATGCATGAGTAGGAAGCCAAACCCATTGTCAGTGTGGGATTCTTTACATTCTGCATGTTAGGCTGTGATGAGGAGGGACAATTTTTATTAATTCAAGTAGGGTAGCCCTTCTTTGTCCTGACAGATTGATGGTTCCCTCATCCATGCATGAGGTTAGGGCTACCCTAAGAGCAGAAAGCTCCTAACCAAATATTCATTGTGGTGCCTACTCTGAGGATCCTGACATTTTTTTTTTTTTTGGTGGAAAACAACTTATTAATTTATTTCCAAGAAAACAAAACATGGAACATCAAAAACAGAGTCAGATACAGTAGTTTTCAGGGCATGCCCATAGGCCAGCAGGAATCCCCTGGCCTGGATGCTGCTGTTTCCCAATATTAGAGTATTTAAGACATACGAGAGGTGACCAGTAACTGACATGTAAGCATCTTTTTTTCCAGAAAAATTTCTCTTTCTACATAAAGTCCAGTGTAAAACATTGCTTCTTTTAGGTGCTGTCATAAAAGTAAGTTGAAAAGGGACTATTTTTGTACTGCACCATTAAACCCTGGGTGCTTTCCTATCCCTCAACCCTTTGCCACCTAATATAGTTTTTTTTTTTTTTGGTAGCCCAAGCTAAAAAAGCTTTACTTCAAAGTTTTCCCTTTAAATATAAGTAACATTCAATAGGATAAATGATATAAAAACAATAAAATTGTGTTAATTAAATGTATCATTAGTTGTACTGATTATTTTTTACCATAAATATTTAGGAACTCAGTGGGTTAGAGGAATACCAAAGTAGACTTCACCTTTTTCTGAGGTGACCAGACTTTTTCCTCAGTATTAACACTGAGACCACTCTCAAAGCTGACCTTCTCTGATGTACCAAATACGGCTTTATTTCAACTTCTCTCAGTATCCCACCTCAGGAAACAGAGAAAATCAGTAAGAGAATCCCAATTCTCAGACACGAATTTTGTTTCCTAATGCTTAATAATCTCTCCAAGCCTCAGTTATTTCATCAGCAAAAGAGGGATAATAATGAGCACCTCACAAGATGTTTGTGAGGTTTGAATGTAATGAGACATCTAAAGGGCTTAGAATGCCTACAACACAGTAGGTTCTGCTCACTCCCTTGTTTCTTTTGAGTCAACTCTGATTTGAACCTCAATTTGTAAATACTGTTCTCTTTGCCCTGACGTCACCTACTACCAACCTGCGTATGAATGTCTTAAAATGTAAGCATTCTGTGAGATCCTCTGGAGCAACTTTCCAATGTTGATATTATTACCAAGATTTTTGCAGTGACAGAGCTTCAGTCTTACTTCTCAGCTCAGCACAGGTCTGGGGCATCAGAGACACTCGAGAAATATTTAATGAATGCATGACGAATGCAAGAATGAAATAGGAATAAGTGATAGAGATGCTCGCCCACAACTGAAAGCTCTTAAAAATATTGTGTAGTGAAAACAAACCACTTTGACTCTCCTAAAATATGTGCTATAGAATCAAAAGTGTGATTATGTGTCTGTTCATATAACTGATCTTGAGTTTGTATTATAGATAGTGAGTCTCAGGGAGGGTTACTCCATGACCATCTTTATGAGTCAACATACAAACCACCAAATCACAACTAAGAACATCTCCAATATATAAATAGTATATCCTATATTATCAATAAAAGCATTAGATCCATTTAGATATTCATAATTTTCTACTTGTCATCTTGGAATTTATCCATGCTTAAGAATATGTAGTTTCTAGTTCCTTC
>PVKY010014249.1:0-10684 GCA_004027775.1 Bradypus variegatus | reverse complement strand
GCAAACACAGGACATGTCACTTTGGCTGATGGCTCGGGAGGAAGGCCAGTTTCGTTCCTTCCTGAGGAGCAGTGTCCCCACTCACTGGGAACCCAAGACCCAGGATGGGTGTTTGGTACATAGTGGTTGTTCAATAAGCTTTTACTGAATGAAACAACTCGGCTCCCAGAACCTCCCATTTTATTCCTTTCCTGACACTGGTCAAAGGCCATAGACAATTAGCACGGGGCCAGGAAGGTTTACTTACCCTGTGGCAGGTGGGCTGGTGGAGGGGAGAGAAAGGGCTCTCTTGCCAGAGGGCCTCGGTCTCAGCTGGGCTCCCCCTGCCGTCTCTGAGTTGGATAGTTACCCATCTCCCTTCCACGGCTCTGTGGGAACTGATGGTCAGTCCTCGGGTGCTGGGACCACGGGGACCACAAAGATCAGCTGGGTCCGGTTGGTGGGCATTTATACGCCGAGTGCTGAGCAGGTCTCCCAAGGGGGGCTGGGTGCTGGAGGACATGGAGGTGGGAGGCACGGCCACAGCCACACACACTCCGAGCCTCCGTGGGGGCCGAGATGCAGGTGGTGACAAGAAGCGACGGGTACAGTTGTGGGGGGACAGCATGTCACCAGAGGGTACCAAGGGGTGTCTCCAACAGGTGGTGGGAGGCTTGGGAATCAACAAAAGTTGATTTTTTTTCAGAATTTCTTATATTTTCAGAAACGTTCCATATGGCAGGTGATGACCTGAAATTTATATCCATTTTTTTCTAAGTCTAATTCAGATCTTCCACATGGTATAAGATAAAAGAAACTTTTTTTCCCAATCACTGACCTTGGTGTTGTCAATGACGTATACTTTCAGGGCCACTGAGGAAAGAGAAGAGACTCCAATTCAGGCAGTTTATGTAACGTTACTTTTTTACAGGAACTGGTGGAAATTCCAGTGGGAATAAGTAAATGTTTTGGTAAAAATCGAGGGTATCAGAAACGCTAACTGCTTCTCAGGGAAGATTGCACCTGAAGCAGGTCTTGGAGGGGGCAGGGACCACGTCAGGGGGAAAGGCCTCCGGGGGAAGAAGGAGCAGGGTGGGCGATGGGGGGCACTGCCCATCGCAGACTCGGAGGCTGTACGGGTTCCTGACGAGTGGCCGGCAACACGCCTGGACACGGAGGGCTGAGGACAGGTTGTGAGGTCCCCGTCTCCTTCTTAAGCAGCTTGCACTGTCATCTAGAGATGAGGGAAACCACCGAAGGGTTTGATCCCAGCTCGATTTGGAGACTGCCCTGGTGCCGGTGTGGATAACAGATCGGAACTGCAGACCAGGAGGTGGATGCCGGGGTTCAGCTGAGGGGGCAGGGGCCCTGGAGACTGGCAAGTTCTCAGGCCTGTGTGCTCGCGGGGTCCACAGACTGCTTCCCTGCTGCTCTAAGATGCTGCAGATTTTCCAGCATGGCTCAGCTTCCCGAATGCACCGCAGCCTCTCCCTGCTCCTCAGATTCCAGAGGGATGGCATTACAGCTCCCGTCTGTCAGATGGAGAGATGGGTTCTTCAACACAACGTGACTTGGTCAAGGCCATGGGGCCGGCAGCCGGAGGTGGGACACGGACAAGGGCCCCATCCCGGTCCCTTTGTTTTGCCATATGTATGGAAACAGTTTGCCACAGCTCCTTCCTTCTTCATTCTCTTGAAAGGCATGAACCTGAAACCCTAAATTTGGATGCCCAAAGCCATTGCCTTCCCCGCCTGCTGCCACCCTCCCCCCTGCCTGACCCCTTGTATCCGCCTGGGGATTTGCCTTTCCTTTCTGAGGCTCTGGGCCTCAGGTTTGTGATATGGAGCCGCTTATTTACTAGCCCAGTAAGACCCCGTTTTAGTCGATTTGGGTTCCCACTTGCATTTTGAAGTCAAGGCAGGCAGCTTTCGTTTTCCTTTTGATTAATTTTCAAAGTCATTCTCTGTGTCCCATCAACCCTTCTTCTCACAACTGTCTCTGTTCTCAAAAGCCAAGCCCTGCAGGGGTATTAAATTAAAACCCACCTCAAGAGTAAGGGCGGGTTGCTGACGAGAGGCGCCATGTCCCCTTCTCCTCTATGTGGCCCTGCCCCCCATCTTTCATTCCTCTGATGGTCCCCAGGAGCCGAGCGACCCATTTGCTCCATTCTTGCCCCTGGAGCCCCGTTGGCTCCTTCCCTCCCGGCTGTTCCCGGAGCCTCCATCCTGAGCAGCTCAGCTCCAGCCTCAGCATTTGCTCCTGGAGGCATCTGCTGATCTTGTCCTCAGATGTCAAAAGGAAAGTTAAAGATCAGGAAACCAGCCGCCTCCCTTTACAGACCTGGGAAGGACAGAGGAGCAGCTTTTCAAAGGCTCTGCAAGGATGCAGGGGCGGGCAGCTGTGGACACTTGAACCCAGGACCCTGCGCTCTGGGGCCTTCCCACGATTCGCCCGGCTTCTCTCTGGCAAATCACACCTTGCCTGGAGTTAACGTGACTGGTGCCTGCGGAAGCAGGACGTACCTTCCGGCGTCACAGGCTGCCCAGGGCCAGTGCAAAACCCAGGGCAAGTTAAAGGACCCAGCAAGCGCACCCCGTGCAGGAACGGCCCTGAGAGCCAGAGAACAGATGCAGCCGTGAGGCTTCGAGGGGTTCAGTCAGCCCGACACGGGTTTGAATCCTGCGTCTTCCACTTCCTAGATATCAAGTCCCTTGAAATATCACTGAGCCATGAGTCGCTCAGTGTGGAAGAAATGAAGCAGCAGGGAGACTCAGGGATGTAGCTGGCTCTCGGCAAAAGGCCTCTTGGGGTGGAGGTGGTGGGTGCAGCAGCCCCCGAGGGCTGAGTCCTGTGCAGCTCGAGGAGGAGACGGGTGGAAACATGGAGCAGGGCTGAGAGCTGCAGCCAAGGACCTGGGAGCACTGAGCTCCGAGAGGAGCTGGGGAGGGGCTGGGCTGTCTGCAGAGGGGGCTCTGCATGGGGCGTCACGGGGCACGGCTGGGAAAGTGGGGGCTGGGAGGAGGGGAGTCATCACACGAGGTACAGGAGACGTTAGACCCATCCGTTCACGAGCTGTGAGACATAAAGGCTGTGGGGGTCAGCCTGGGCCCCTGAGCCCGCCCCGAGCTCCCCATGGCCCTGGGGTGTGGTGCCCCTCGGTCACATGAGCAGGGGATTCCAGGTTAGAGGGAGCTAGGCGCGCTCCTTCACTCGGACTCTCTGGAAAAGCTCTTACCTACCATCAATTGCCAAGGCAGAAATAAGAAGTGAGAACTGCATTCCCGGGCTTTATTTGATCACTGAACTTTCTTTTTTAACTAAACTTTATTAAGATCATGTGAATTTTCCAGAGGATGGCAGGAGAGAACTGCCCACTCAGGCTGTGGCTGGAGGCAGCGCCCCCAGACGGCTTCTGTCCCTCTCAGTCTCTGGTGGGCTGGTGGGTGCTGCTCCATGCGGGAGGGGGCCTGCCCTCTGCCCCCCACAGAGCCCCCCAGGTTCTGCCCTAGGCCACCCTGCTCTCTGGAGGGTCTCAGTTCTGGATCAAGGCTTTATTCGAGGGAGAGAAATGCAGCCCACGCACACCATAGCAGCCTGGTGGTCCCAGGCCATCTACAGGCTGCCTCGGAGCTCGCCCGCCCCCAGTGCACTGTGGGAGCTCGGCTTCCGCACAGCTGCTCGTGAGTCTCACGCCTCCCTGCACACCTGGTGCACACCCAGCGCACACACATGCTTGCCTCTCTCAGGGACATGGGTACCTCATTTTAGTAACCTCACATGTATGAAAATACCTGGCATGCAGCATTTTCACTCTTAACATTCAATTTATACTTTTTCAGTAGCTGTCATCAATTGTGATTATGGAATCATGAGATAATTTTTGCCCTTGTATCAATTCACATTGGATTTGGCACACACAAAGCACTTTTGCATTTGTCATGCCATTATTATGATTTTTTTATTAGAGCAGAAAAGTCATGCAGAATAGTACAGAGTTTCCAACTACCCCCCACCTCACCCTCCCATTTTCCCCTGTTATTAACACCTTGCATTAGGGTGGCAACTTTGTTACAATTTATGAAATTATATTATTATATTTGTAAATATAGTCCACAGTTTACTGGAAGGTTCACACTTTGCATTATTCAGTTTTATGGGTTTTTAAAATTTTTATTGTGGTAACATATGCACAACCTAAAATTTCCCATTTTAGCCACATCCAAGTATATAACTCTGTGGTGTTAAATGCACTTTCAGGGCTGTGCCTCCATTGCCACGTCCATTACCAGCACTTTTCCATCACCCCAGACAGAAACTCGGCACCGACGAAGCACAAACACCCCTTCCCCATGCACATCTTTGCTCCTTCTGAAGACCTCGGGAACGAAGCTGCGGACCCCGGGCACCGCCGTGCCTGTGCTCCCCAGGGGCGGCCACGAACGTCCCTCCGGGAAGCATCGCCCCTGCTGCAGCCGCCTCTCCGCGGCTCTGCATCCCTCTGTCTCTCCCCCTCGTCTTGCCTCCTTCCTCCACCTCCCAGGAAACCTGCTTCCTCCCAGCTCAGTTCAGGGCAGCGTGGTCTGGGCGGGGTCGTGCCGGTGCCACCCCCTCCCCGCCCCCCGGGCCTTGCGTTTGGGGCGCCCTGAAGCCTGGGCACGGCGGGGGGGGGCCTGGGAAACTGAGCTCGACATGGACAGGGCAGGCGGGTGGAGGAGCCAGGGTGTCCGGAAAATGTGGAGGGGGCAAAAGCGCACACCTGCCCCTGCCCCTGCGGGGGGCTAGGGGTCCTCTCCTGGGTCAGGCAATCCCCCGGGGGCTGGGACCCGGAGCCTGGGCTGCTGGCTTTGTGCCGCTTTTTAAAAGGAGATCTCGTCTCCTTTGTAAGACACCCGGCCCCGTCCCACGCCCACTGCGTCTTCCTCTCACTCTCCGCCCCCTTGGCTCTTGTCTGACGCCCTCTCCCCATGTCCACCTGCAGGGCCCTGGCCCTGCCTGGGCCCCTCTTCCCCCCTTGGTGGACCCGCCTGGCCCCGGTCCCAGGGATCCTGCCCACGGCCCCCTCCCCTGCAGCCGCCTCGGCTCAGCGGCCGTAAGCTGCCCTGCGCGCGTTCGCCGCCTCCCCACGCAGCTCCGGCCGCGCCGCCCCACCGGACGCGCTCTCTCTTGGCTCCGGGCGTCTCTTTGTTTTATTTCTTCTTCCCTGCTCCCTCTCTCCCCGCTTTGCCCCATTTTCCTGCTCACCTGCCGCTCCTCCATCATGACGCAGCTCCGGTACTGGGGGCGCACCCCCGAGGCTGGACCAGCTGCTCCCCTCAAGCGTGCCCATCTCCCTGCCTTTGCTAGCCGCAGGCTCGACTGCTTCACTCTCAGGGGCAGGGACTGCGGGCTTCAGCGCTGGGTCCCCCGAGCCTGGCACACAGTGGGAGCACCATAAGCGTCCGTGGAATCCGTGAACTCTGCCAGGTTCTCCACTGGGCACTGGGTTCTGCTTGGAAGAAGCTGAGCACTGGAGAGTTATCCTAAAGCACAACTGGCCAGGCCATGCTTCTGCTTAAAGCACGCCATCACCCACGTCCTCGAGGGCAGCCACGTCCACAAGGCCCTTTAGGTGGCACTTCCCCTTGGCCCAGAGTGCCCTGTTTGCTGCCCTTTCTCTGACCAGATCCTACATCATCCGTGGGTTCCCAGCTCCTGGCATGGGGCCTGGAACCCAGCAGGCGCTAGACAAACTTTGGCGTGATTAAATTTCCAAAGAGCTCAAAGGAAAGGAAGGGGATAAACATGTCTGCTCTCCCCATGCCTGCCCATGAAGGAAACAGAAACGCACAGCGTGGAGGCCTCTGGGCCCGTGGACCTCTCCCCACTTCCCCTGCTGCCAGGAGAACCTGGCGGTGGGAGCCGCGAGCTCGCTGTGGCTGGGGCCTCACAGGCTCGTGTGACTCAGCTAAGTGGTGCAGCTTTGGGGTGCTGGGCTCCAGGGGCCAGGCAGGAAGTCCAGGGGGCACCACGGGCCTGGCTTAGTGGGGTGGCCGGCAGGGAGACTCCCCTCTGAAAGCCAGAGCGAGGTGGGGATCGAGGTGGCTCTACCAGCTGGAGCAGAAAACAGGAAAGGAAAATGTGGGTGACAGTCCCCGCCAACGGCAGGGAGACAGGTCCCCCACCCGCATTCCACGGACTCACCGGATGTAGGAAAATCACAGGGGGCTGCCTGGTTCCAGAGGGAGTTTAATGCACAGGCAACCTTCTATCTGCATCGCGGCGCATCATGTGACTCCTTGACTCCACCTGTAACGGCCCCCCTCTCAGCGCGGCTTTGAGGGTTAACTGTGATCAGCAGTCTGCTCAGAACAGTGTCTAACACGGAGGACAGGTTTGTCAAGGGAGCTCTCTTCCTGTCTAATGGAATGCCGGAGTTCATATATAAAGCACATAAACATCAAATCTGGGGGAAAATTTAAACCCATAGGTGATGAGGTTGGATAGGCTAAAGTGTCAAGGTTCTCTGATTGGGCTGAAATGATTCTTTGCGTGCCTTACAGCTGTGGCCTCATGCTGAGCCCCAGCTCGGGTGGCTTTACATATGTAATTCTGAAACTGGAAAATGAATGTATCATAATTTATCAAGCAAGGTCCTTCCCGCAGATCGAGTGCTCCGACCAGGAAGTCCCCGGAGGCTGTGTGCAGGAGGATGGGGAGTCACAGAGCAGACCTTGGTTGTGCCAAGGCCGGCGCTCCTGGCTTTACGCCAGGAGAGGGGATGGGGAAATTTGGCATGATTTGTGCCATTTCAATCACTCCCTGCCCCATTTGGGTAGCTCTGCTCCTCCCTAAGTCCAAAAGGGAAGCACTTTTCATCTCCTGCCCATTTTTCTATCCTCTCTGTTTTGCCATTTGGCAACTGGAGGATAGACTCACATGGTACAAATCTAAGTCTGAATGGAATTGAAATGAAGATATCAACTTTGTGGAGTATAGATGGAGTGTTCCCCCTCGGGTCCTACAGAGAGCAAGTTGAAGATGAGTCTTCCAGCTGCCGAGGTCACTAATCCAATTAACGTCCTTGGCACAAGAACCCAGACGTTGTACGCAGGAGGATGGGAGAGGAACTCCTCTTAAGGCACAACAGAGATGAAGCGTCTGTAATTCTCCGTGCATAATAAAGTTAGTGACGAGCTAGAGGCACTGCATTCGAGAACTGTGTTTGGATATTCACCAGGACGTCACTGAATGAGTGAGGCATTTTCCTCTTCTCCTTTCCCTGTAGGAAACCCTTTAGGAAGACCCTCCCGCATACTATGCCTGTCACCACCACCCCCCGACTGCTGAGAGCCCTCCACCCGGCCCTGGAAAGTGCACCTCCCCCGTGGTCCAAACAGCGCCCTGCCCCGCCCACCTCACCCGAGACCCTCGGGCAATGGCCTGTGCGCCGTCCCCACGACAGCGTGCGTTCCCCCACACGGGCGCAGGGTTTCGTTCATCTTTTGTTCACACTGTAGAAAGCGCACCCCTCTCTCTGGAACTTGCCCAGACCTGGGTCCAAGCACCAGCTGTCCAACCTAGGACCGTCCTTTACTGCATGGGGCTCCGATTTGTTGACGGTAATTTGCAGATAATAATACCGAGTTTACAGTGTGGGGGTGGGAATCAATTCAGTTTCTTTCAAATGAGGTGCTTTGCACCATGTCCGATTCAGAGCAGGGGACTGGAATCTTTTTCCTGTTGAACAAATGGCTACTTTATCCTGACAGCAGGCTGGAGAAACAGGAGAAACTTTGTGTGCTGTCGGGGCTCTCGTCAGACTTGGTGGGAAGGTGCCTGCAGCCTGCTGGTCACACTTGCAAAGGATCATGCAGATGTTTACTCAAATTCTGTTTGAAGATAATGTACCTGTAGGTTGCTCTTGCAATACTTGAAAAATTAATTCAAAATAAAAGGAGTTCTACAGAAGCATAGTGGGAGAAGCAAGATCCTGGGAATCTGAACCCAGAGGGGTTAATTCTGCCTCAGACGTTCACTCATCTGTGAGCTTGGGCAAATCACTACTCACATCTGAGACTCAGTTTCCAAAGGTGTTAAATGGGGGTGCAGATCATTCATTGTTTTAATTAATAACTAAACAAAGATGTCTTGAGTATTTACTACATGCAAGGATCTTTGCTAATTACTGGTGAGGGGTGCATTAATTAATCTAGATTACCCTGAATAGTTTCTTTCAAATAGTAGATTCTGTGATTCTATGAATCCCTAGTTTAATACTGTAAAGAAATTATGCAGCTTTTAGAAACTATAATTGGTAGCTAATTTTATAGCAGATATGCTCATTATTTGCCATTGAAGATTGTTTCCAGCCTCCAGGATAGAATTCAGTTCTGATGTAGACATTTTCATAAAGTTGCTAAAAGATTATATTGCTAGTAGTGACTTTTTAGCTCTGCTCATGTGTGGAGTTGAGGGAATTAAATGGCTCTTCGATACAGGTAAAGTTGTGCTGTGCGGGCATCTGGCGGTCCTTAATTCTGAAGGCTCGGGGAAGCCCTGTGTGTCCCTATCAGGAACATGACTAGAAGCTCTGCTTTAGGAAATCTCGTCTGAAAACTTACGCATGTGCTTCCAGGTTTGGAAGGTGTGAGCCTGGCAAATATGCTAATAGTCTCCTGCCAGGAATGAGTAAAGAGGGAATACCCTGTTCATTAATCAAGATAAAACTCTAAGGGGATCTACCTTTGTGTTCCCCTTGCTGAGGGAAGGGTATGTGCTCTGTGAAGTTTCCCCAGGACACTGAGTGTTTATGGCAGGTCAGGGACTGATCAAGAAACAATTTCCTTCCCAACTTTATACTAACTTATTTCATTGCCTAGTAATGATATCCTTGAGTAAAAGAAATCTTGATGGCTGTCTTTAAGCATCTGCTCCATAGACTCTGTATGGAAATAATTCATTCAGTATCCATGCTAGTTTCTGCAATGAAATTCAGAATGCATTGGATACAGGCTACCGAGATGACTCAGAGCAGAAAGGAGGTGCCAGCAGGGAGGCTGATGTTTCAGCTGAGGAGTTCAGTCAGTTCAGTGTTACAGATGCTGGGATGAGGGTTGTGCTTACAGTTTTGTAGGGAGCATGAGAATGCATTGGCCAGAGAATGTAATGTGAAATCATACATTTCTTTTCTTAAAACTTAAATTTCAATAATTTTTAATTTTTAATTATTGAAATTCTCAAAAGAGAATTAAACTTCTCATTTCCCCCCTTCTCCCTGGTCATCAAATACCCAATTTGTAATCCACAAGTATTAAAATGTAAAATATGAAAGGAAAAAAAAAAGAAGAAAGATCTCAAAACCAAAGGCCTCACCTTAAAACTAGATGGCATAAGATATCTTCACAGGGTAATTTTACCTAACAGTCCAAGAAGAATTAACACCAATCCTGCTCAAACTCTTTCAACAAACTGAAGAGGAGCGAACACTTCCTAATTCATTTTACAAGGCCAACACCACCGTCATACAAAAGCCAAATAAGGATACCATGAGAAAGGAAAATTACCAATATCTCTTTTGAATATAATTATAAAAACCCTCAAAAAATATTAGCAAAACAAATCACATTAAAAGAATGATGCAGCACGATCAAGTGGAATGTATCCCTGGTACGCAAGGGTGGGTCAGCATAAGAAAATCAACTAACATAATACACCACATTGACAGAGTAAAGGAAATAAACCACATGTTCATCTCCATGGATGCAGAAAAGGCATTTGGCAAAATCCGGCACCGCTTCTTGAAAAAACACTTAGACCACTAGGAATAGAAGGAAACTTCCACAATATAATGAAGGGCACATATGAGAAGCCAACAGATAACATCATAATAAATGGTGAAAGCCTGAAAGTTTCCCTTTAAGATCTGTAACCTGAAAAGGTTGCCAACGTTGTACTAGTAGCTCTAGCCAGTTCAGTTAGGCAGAAAAAAAATAAGCATTTAAATTCAAAAGGAAGAAATAAGACTTTCCCTATTTGCAGATCACATGATCCTATTCATAGAAAATCCTGAACAACCCACAAGGCTCCTAGAGCTAAAAAATTAATTCAACAATGTAGGAGAGTAAAAGATCTACACCCCCAAATCACTAGTGATCCTGTACACTAGTAAGGGGTAATCAGAAGAGGTATCTGAGAAAAAATTCCATTTACAATAGCAGCCTAAAAGAATCAAATATCTAGGAATAACTATAACCAAGGATATAAAGGACTTGTGCTCATTAAACTACAAAACAATGCTAAATGAAATCAAAGATGACCTAAATAAATTAGAAGGACATTCAGTGTTAATTGACTGGAAGACTAAATATTGTTAAGATGTGAATTCTATCCAAAGCAATGTACAGATTCAACACAATCCCAATCAAAATTCCAACAACTTTCTTTGAAGAAAATGAAAAGCCAATTCATCAGATTTATAGAGGAGGATAAGGCATCCTTCTCTATCTTGAAAAGGAATAATGAAGTTGGAGGGCTCACACCTCTCAATCTTAAAAGTTATTACAAAGCTGCAGTAAACAATACAGGTTAGCACTGGCACAAGGACAGACATATAAACAAGTGGAATCAAACCGAGAGCTCAGAAATCAATCCT
The DNA here is from genome assembly GCA_004027775.1 of Bradypus variegatus. NCBI lineage: Eukaryota > Metazoa > Chordata > Mammalia > Pilosa > Bradypodidae > Bradypus > Bradypus variegatus. The sequence continues at coordinate 75 of PVKY010014249.1, read as the reverse complement.
CACATTTAAGGCCAACTGGTTTTTGATAAGGGGGCAAAGACCACTTAATTGGGAAAGAACAGTCTATTCAACAAA
>PVKY010014248.1:0-10696 GCA_004027775.1 Bradypus variegatus | reverse complement strand
GGGCTTCACCACACCTGGTTGTTACCTGAGGCAAACTTAGAAAAGAAGGCAAGGGAGCAGAAATTCAGCTCAGCTCAGCTGTAAAACGGCTCTTGGTTACAAAGTGGCCAAGCAGATGCCAAAACGTTTCCCACACCTCCAAGGACCAGTTCAAACAGCATCTCTTGAGTGGAGGCTTCCTAGATCATGTGCTCCAACCCAGGTGGAATTTACCAATTTCCCAATGCATTCCAGTAGTATTTTGCAAGGGCTTCTATTTCATAGCTATAACTTAGGCAGATTGATCTCTTCAAGGGCAAGGGTCTCATGTCGGTTTCACTTCTGTGTCCCCGAGTCCTGCACAGGACTAGGCAGAGTAGACTTCATATGTATTTGTTGAATGAATCCCTTATTTGACAGATAGGGAAACTGAGGTCCAGGAACTTTTGTGCATTCTTTTTCTTATCATCATCACAATTTCAAATTGTCTTCTTTGGTCTGTTATAATGGTTGTCTTGTTCCCCTCTATATTCCTGGGGCCTGGTGCAGTCCCTGGCACAGAGCAGCCTTTAGTAAGAATTTATTTATTTATTGAGTGAATGATTGGCTCAGGACTCCAGAGCTCCCTTCCTGGTGAGAGGATCACTGAACTCCGTGTCTGATGTCATGAAATTCCACCCAGAGTCAGACAGTCTTGGGTTCTGTCCTTCATTAATTGTGCGACTTTTAAGTTATTAACTTCTTTGCCTGATGCTTAGTCGTCTCTGTTAAAGAAGACAATCTTGGTCTATAATCCCTTGCCTGCAATGCTGAAACAAAAAAATTTAAGTAATTTCGGAGCAAAAACCAAACTGATTTAGAACTCTTTAGGCAGCAAAGTCTTCCTTGAATTGATGGGGGGCCATTTATATTTACCCAACTCTGTGTAAATATTCATGTCTCTTTGCAGAAATATTAATGTGTTTGATTAAAGACTACTGGGAGGGTTACAGAATATACACCACCACATATGCACCATTATCACCTTTCTAAAACTTGAAAAATGATGAGTTTTGAAACACATTTGGCCCCACAGATTTCCAATAAGTTACTATCATGCTGTCTCTCCTCAGGGACAGTGTGAGGATTAAACGAAAAAACAGTTTTTTTGTTTTTGTTTTAAACAACAGTGGGAACAAAGGCCGGGCCCCGGATCAAAGAACATGACGGGGTGGGATGCGGAAGTGGAAGATGGGAGTGTGTGGCTGTGCAGAGGAGCCTGGACAAGCAGCCAATTGGGGCAGAGCCTTGGGTGGCAGCCTCAGGAGACAAATGATAAATCCTGAGGAAAATGGGCGCCGTGGGAGTAACGAGATGAGATTGGATTAATAGATCTGGAGACAGACAAAGCAATTAGGAACCGCCGGAGTGACGGGAAGCCGGAGCGAAAAGCGGCGAGGGCCTAGCCGGGCCCCTCACTCAGCCAACGGGCCCCGCTCCGAGAGGCTGGGCAGCTGGAGCCCTGACCCGAACTCCTGCCGCGGCTCTGCAGGCTTGGCACGCCCCTCGCCGCCTCCAAGATCCTGACCCAAGCGGGGGTCACTCCAGCTGGATCCTGGGAGGAATGGCCGCGATGGGGGCTTGCGGGAGGTTGCTCAAAACCACAGCACTGGATTGGGAGCCAGGAAACCAGGGTTTCAGTCTTTCCTCTCCAATTTAGAGTTGGTGAGAACAGGGCAACTTATTCTGGCTCACTGAGCCAGCGAAACGGCAACAATGCTGATCTAACGTGTGGAACGCAAATGGGGTACCATGAGTGAAAGCACTTTAGAACCGGAGCCCACCGCGGGGTTCTGCATTTCACCTGCACGCAAACAACGCAGTCATTTTTTTTCCGCGTAATGGCGCGTTTCATCAAATGTGGCTGCTGCCGAACACCGTAGATTTCGTGCATTCCAAACTTTCCCTGCCGCTCCACGACTTTTCATTAAATTTGAACCCACCCACTCGCCGTAGAGGCTCTAATCCCTGCCTCAGAAGCTGACGTCCAGGTATGAATTTACGCTAGGCCTGAAAGAGAGTGCGTGGAGGTGACGTTCGGTGCCCGCCTTCCGCCCCGACGTCCGCCGCGGGCGCGCGCTCGCACGCCGGAAGGGGCGGGACCAAGCTGGGTTTATATACCAAGCGCCGGCGGCGGCCTGTTCTTTACCAGCTGCTGTTGGCGACGTCATGGTAGGTCTTGTTATGGTGGCTTCCCTCTTGACTGGGACGCCGGCGTGGCTGAATCCTCAGCGCATCATCGCCATCTCGGCTTGGCCGGCGACGGGTTCAGCACTAGGAGCACGGAGAGCTTAGCGGATTCCGAAGCCAGGCCCACTTCTTGAAAACACTAAGAGCCTGAGAAAGGAGCGCGTGGAGGATGAGTCTCGGGGCTTGCGGGTGGGCCTTGAAGGCCTAGTCCGATATTCCAGCCCTGTCCACAAGCCGTGGGTCATTTCTGTGTGTTGGTCGTACTGTTAGGTCCTAAGCAGGGTTATGGCTCCGAGCACTTTGTCTGGCTGTGCCTTTACCATGAGTGGAGGAAGCTGGGCCCTTTGTTTAGATCTTTCTAAGCTGTGAAGTGCAGAAACTAAATAGGGTAGGATGCAAAGGAGGAGGCCGGGCCGGGTGGTGGGTAGAATTCTTAAGGCCACTGGCGTTCCCAGAAACCACATGTGATGAACTTATTGACGGGCGGACAGAAAATTCTGTGCTGATTGTCAAGTTCTGATTGGGCTCTGTCGAGTTCTAGCGGCCTGCCTCACTCTAGCTCGTATGGGAGCTGGAGCCATTTGCCTCAGTCCCCTTGTGGTCAGAACCGTGCTGACTCACCCATTCTGCATGTCTTTGGTTCATGTGCTATTGTCTGTTGCAAGTGAATGAACGATAATAAAAGGAGAATTTGAATTGAAAGGTCAATTCCAAATTAATTTTGGTGTGTAGGGTACTGAATAAACTGAGCTTGGGGTTGGATGTCATCTCAGGATTCAGCATGGCAGAGAACTCCCCCTGGGATCTGGGCAACTGGGAACCAGAGAAGAAAGTTTGGGTGTTAATGCTGGTTATTTTCTCCTAGTCGCACAGGAAGTTCTCTGCTCCCAGGCATGGGTCCCTGGGCTTCTTGCCTCGGAAACGCAGCAGCCGGCACCGTGGGAAGGTGAAGAGCTTTCCCAAGGATGATGCTTCCAAACCTGTCCACCTCACCGCTTTCCTAGGCTACAAGGCTGGCATGACCCACATTGTGCGGGAGGTTGATAGGCCTGGATCCAGTATGTACACTCGCCAAGCTGTGGTGGGGGAAGGGAAATGAACTGGGATTGGGATCAAGTGGTCAGCAGAGGGCAGGGCAATGAATATTCCCACCCCGTAGATTGAGTGCCTTTTGGAAGGGGTTGTGTTGAAATCTGGGAGCACGATGTGGGTATGTTTGCCAAGAGACAAATGCATAGAGAAATAGCTAGTTTGGGGAGATTGAAGCTGTCCAAGCTGCAGTGGAAACTGGTGGCAGTAGTTAGCTGTGAATATGAATAATTTTTATATGCCTCACCTAAGAGTTTGAATACAGATTTCCCTGGTAGTGATAAATTTCAAAATAGAAAAACCAAGAATACTAAGTACTGGTTGAGTCAAATATTAAGTCTACCCTGAGCTGTTATCCACACTCGGTTATACTTAGTAGTATATATTTTCATGTAATAAAGATTTCTGTGGCAGAAAACTTAGGAAACGTCAATCAGCCAGATACAACTATTCATCTGACCCAGTTCCTAAAATTGGGCTTGGGTTTAAATGAGTGGAGAGGAACAAGCTTGGAAATCGAGGCATCTGGTGTGGGCCCCACTTCTGAGACATCCTTATGATTTGATGCTAGTTGCCCCCGTGGCCTAAATGGGCATTACTGTAAAGCAGTTCACCTTGTCAGGGACGCCAGTCTGATGACCTGGTTTCTTTGCAGAGGTAAACAAGAAGGAAGTGGTGGAGGCAGTGACCATTGTGGAGACACCACCCATGGTTGTCGTAGGTATTGTGGGCTACGTGGAAACCCCTCGTGGCCTCCGTACCTTCAAGACCATCTTTGCTGAGCATATCAGTGATGAGTGCAAAAGGCGCTTCTACAAGAACTGGTAAGAGGGTTGGAGCTAGGCAGTTCCTAGTGTAGGGGCTAGAGAGGAATGCCCTCTACAGCCAGAAGTGGGGGTGTTCTGGCCCAGGTCTGGTTGCCTCTTGACCAGAATAATCCTGGGGCAGATGGGCCTTAGGGTAACCGTTGGGTTGTGGGTGCTGGGTTGTGTTGGCATAGGATACAGTGTTCTTTTCCTTGGTTGCTGGGAGGGACTGAGTCAGGAGCAGGATGATTAATTACACTGCCACTCCTGCCCTGAAAGTGTACTTTGATAACTCCCTGGATCGAGTTGTCCATTTTCTCCCACTAGTGAGTTAATGGTATTCTATGAGTTACAGAATGGGGTTTTCTAATACTCTGTTGAAGGGTTAAGCTGGAGCCAGAATGGGTGTCTGTTCTCAATGCCTGTGACTGATATTAACCGTGTGGACCTCTGCTCAGCTCCGCTCGGCACTGTCCGATGAGCGCCCTACAGGCTCCGCTTGCCGGTGGAAAAGGCTCCTTAGAAGCCGGCAATGAGCCCCGTCCCCTCGTGGTGCCAGTGTGCCTTCCACTCACCCCTCCCTGGAGTGGTGATGAAGGCTTGGCCCCGGCCCCCTTCCCAACTCTGCTCTGCTCCTGAAGGCATAAATCTAAGAAGAAGGCCTTTACCAAGTACTGCAAGAAGTGGCAGGATGATGATGGCAAGAAGCAGCTGGAGAAGGACTTCAGCAGCATGAAGAAGTACTGCCAGGTCATCCGTGTCATCGCACACACCCAGGTGAGCACCCGTGGGGCTGCCCCGGGGGGCTTGCTTGCCTCACCTGAGTGATTGTGTGGCTTACCTTCTGGGTTGGTTGTTCTAACATGGATTTTGTGCAGTCTCGCAGGATTCTGGGCGGAAGAAGACTGGTTCAGGTTCCTTAACCTTGCCTCTTGGTGGAGGAGCTAGGCCAGTGAGCTGCCAGGGGCTGCTTAAAATCACACAACACAGCCCAGCCACTGTCCTTCTTGGTTGGATTTCTGGGGCTACTTGGTTTGCGGGCAGATTTTTGTGGTTGCCAGGAGAGGGCGCTGTGTCCCTATTGGGAAACTTCTTTCAACTAGTGAGTCAAGGTTAATGTTGCAAAATGCCTCACTGAAAGGACAGCGGTGAGGTGTTCTAGCTTGGCTTTCTGTGACCTGACAAACCCCTTGGTTGCTTAATGCCTCCACTTGGCATCAAATTTTAGGTGGTTCAAGTTTATCTTGGGTCCCCATCACTGCCCTGAGTTCCCTGCTTAGGCTTTGAACTGGGTGACCAGTGCCTCTTGACACAGCTGGTGAGCTGGAGACCCCAGGATGGCTCACCTCTGCTGCCCACTGTGGGTGAACTAGACGTGTGTGGCTGTGTTTCCCTTGCTCAGTTCCACTAGCCATAGTCCATGTGCTTGCAGGCTCGTGGTTAGTGGCCACGTGTTAGCACACCTACTGTGTTTCCATCACTGAGGAAAAGTTCTGTTGGGCAGTGCTGGACTAACCGTAAAATTAAGCTTTACTCTTCAATGCATTTCCTTATTTAATCTTTGTAGCTTATGCCTTTGGCTGCTTACTGTATGGTTCTCAAATATAAGCGGCTTTTTGGTAGAGCCATGATGGCCAAAGCAAAGGTAGGGCTTCCCCAAAGGAGCTGCACCTTTGTGGGAACATGGACCGGTTGGTCGAGGAGCTGGATCAGGCATGGTTGGTGTCCTGTCAGTGGATGTGCTCATGGTGGATCAGGCTGGATTGTACCTGTTGGGGTCAACACAGTGTAGCTGGGAAGGTCCTTTCAGCTTTTTTAAATAAGGAAACCTTAAGTGAGGTTCTGGGTGACTTGTTCAAAGGCACTTACGTGTTGGCAGTTATTCTTGATGTCGAACCACATGCCCCGGGTCCAGATCTCTTGGAGCTTGAAACTTCACTTCTCTCTTGCAGATGCGCCTGCTTCCGCTGCGCCAGAAGAAGGCCCACCTGATGGAGATCCAGGTGAACGGAGGCACCGTGGCTGAGAAAGTGGACTGGGCCCGTGAGAGGCTGGAGCAGCAGGTGCCCGTGAACCAAGTGTTTGGGCAAGACGAGATGATCGACGTTATCGGGGTGACCAAGGGCAAGGGCTACAAAGGTGAGCTTCGCAGGTGCCCATATTGCTGTTGTTAGTCTCGGAGATGGGGTTGCGGGCACAGCTGTTCAGTGATGAGGCTGTGGAATGAGCGCTGGGCACGGCGCCCGAATCAGACTGAGGAAATATTCCATGCTGCCTTCCTTCTGAGAACAGCCTTGTGGTCACACGTGCCTGGGGTTGCGTAGGGGCTGGGGACTCCTGCCGGGAACTGAGTCATACACCTGCTTCCTGCTGTTTGCAGCCCACTGCAAAATGCAGAAGAGAATTTAGGACTAGCCCCTGTGGTAGGGAACAAATGCTTGTTCTACTTTCCCCGGGACCTGTGCTTCCCCAATTTAGAATTTAGTTCAAGGCGAGTAGTACTCAACTTGGTAGAAGTATAAAGGAAGAGGTCTTGGGGGTTTGAGGGTGACACTCATTTAGATTAAATACCAGTTCTGCTTGTTCTTTCTTACTGGTTGATAGTTATTTTACCCACTCACAGCAGCAGGGCCATTTGGGTGAGTGTCAGCTCCCTGTATGTACTGATGCCCTGCAACTGTTGTGTCTGTTCAGGTGTCACCAGCCGCTGGCACACCAAGAAGCTGCCTCGCAAGACCCACCGAGGGCTGCGCAAGGTCGCCTGTATTGGGGCGTGGCACCCTGCTCGTGTGGCCTTCTCTGTGGCACGGGCTGGGCAGAAAGGCTACCACCACCGCACCGAGATCAACAAGAAGGTGAGGGGTGTCAGCTGCTTCCTGTGGTAGGGGAGGGTGATCCCAGGATTGAGCATGCAGCGGTGTACTCTTGTCACGCCTTGCACTCTTGATATGACGTGGACTTCAGTTGCTCATCAGGAAAGGGTAGTTTGAGCTCTTGGGTGCCAAGTGCTTCGTAAGGTGCCTTCATCACCTTATGTAAGGCCGAGCCTGTGGCGTGACCAGACTTAAGAGCCTTGTCTGGCTCAGCAGCCTTCCAAACCATGGACTGGGCCTCACCTGGCTTTTTCTTCTACTCTGTGCTTGGGTTGAGGTCATAGCTGCTTTCCCACACCCTGTCCCTTTGCAGGTGAGCCCACCTTGTGTCACCTCTTTGTTGTCTCCCTGTCTTGTTTTCCCCTTTCTGAGGGTTGATAGCTCTTCTCCTTGTATTCAGATCTACAAGATTGGCCAGGGCTACCTCATCAAGGACGGCAAACTGCTGAAAAACAATGCCTCCACCGATTACGACGTGTCTGACAAGAGCATCAACCCTCTGGTAAGGAATGGCAGGGGTCCTGCAAGCCTCCACTACAGACACCCTCTCCTTCCTGAAGCTGCCTTAGGCCTTGCTGAGTGGCCCGTGGGTGGGGATCCAGGCCTCTGGTCCACTTGGGCTGGTGGCTCTGCCCCTGAACCTGTCCCTATTCTTGATCTTTGCTGACATGTTGGTTTTGTTTTTTCTCAGGGTGGCTTTGTTCACTATGGTGAGGTGACCAATGACTTTGTCATGCTGAAAGGCTGTGTGGTGGGGACCAAGAAGCGGGTGCTCACCCTCCGCAAGGTGAGCCTGGGTCCCTCTGGGTGGCTGGGAGCACCATTCTCCCCCAGCAGGTCACACCCCCACTGAGCAGGAGAGATGTGGCTGATAGAGGAGACAGACACGCAGGCTGAGCCTTGTTGTGGGGGCAGTTCCGGGGGTGGTGGGTATTGCCACTGTTGACCAGCTTCAAAGTCCTGGGAGGACTTTGTCTAGTCCTAGTCTGGCCTGGAGGGTCTGTTGGCTTCTTTGTTCACATGTGTCCTTGTCTGCCTAGTGGCAGAAGAGTGCTTCTTGGTGGGAGCTGGACAGTCAGGCCTCACTGTACCAGTAGATGAAGGTGTTTGGGGTGGGGGAGCTTCTCTTCAGGAATGGGCCCATTTTGCCCCTTGACTGATGGTGGATTGAGTGGATCCTGTGGCTTCTCAGGTGGGTGGTGCTGAGAAAGCCCGTGCTCTTTGTGACTGCCTCTTCCCGCACAGTCCTTGCTGGTCCAGACCAAACGCCGGGCCCTGGAGAAGATTGACCTCAAGTTCATCGACACCACCTCCAAGTTTGGCCATGGCCGCTTCCAGACCATGGAGGAGAAGAAGGCGTTCATGGTGAGCACCCCCTCTTGCTCCCAGCCTGGGGTTGGGGTGGCAGCTGGCTGCTGTTAACCTGCCAACCTGTTTGTGCCCCTTCCTCCTCCTCCCGCTTTTGCGGAGTTGGTGCAGAAAGACCAGCGGTTGGGCTAGCCCTGGGGGTCCTGGGAAGGGGCTGCCTTCTGCCTGTGCTGGGACTGCAGTGTGGCCCCGAGTCTTGGTCCCCTCGGGATGGGATATTGGGATATTCTTGGTCTGGCCTCTAACCTTTACTCACGACTTCTCTCCACAGGGACCACTTAAGAAAGACCGAATTGCAAAGGAAGAAGGAGCTTAATGTTAGGAACAGATTGTGCAATTGGTGGGACCTCAATAAAAAACAATTTTTCAATAATGTGTACAGCTTTTGTCCAGGGAAGTGGCCCAGGACTGGGAGGGCAGGAGTGGGACTCCCTGACCACCACCGTCAGCTGGGGCTTGTGCCCACGGAGGAGCCCTGTTCTGTGGGCATGAGCCTCCCTTTAGGCCTCTGACCTGTTTCCCTAGCAACAACACAAGGAGCAGACCACCGTGCGGGTGGGGTGGGTGGGGTGGGGTGGGTGGCTGCTGAGCCCGGGTGTGCGCCTGGACCAGTAAGCTAACTGCAGATGTAAGAAGGTGAGGCATCTGGGCCTCGGCTGCACAGCTTGAAGTGCGGCCTGCGTGGGAGATGTGTATCTGGCTTGTTGGCATTGGTGCAGCAGGACAGACCCTCATTTGGGTGTTAGTGCACAAATAATCCATGTGTGGGTGGCTTGTTTAGGTCTTTCTGTAGCCTGCACCCAAGCCCTGGGACCTGGGTTGAGGGTGGTGGGGGCAGGTACCATTACCATGAGCTCCCAGTTCTGGGTCCTGCAGATATCTGCGTGGCACCTGTAGCTAACAGGAGAACTCAGGGATGTATGAAAAAGGAACTGATTAATTCTCAGAGGGGTGTACAAAGTCAGCAAGTCATAGTTGGACACCTCACTGGAACCTTTCTCTACCCTCATTTCTTTCCCCTTCTGGGTACTAGGAGACGGGCTACCCATTCTGGGCTGGGGTCTTCCTGCCACAGAGGCACTGTTAGCTTTGCTGGGATGGTGCCGAGTGAGGGCCGGCCTGGGCTTGTCCCTGCCCTTGAGCAGGCCTGTGTGTGGCCCTCTTGAGACTGTCCAGACATGGCCGATGTCCCCAGGGTAGTGCTTCCAGACATGTCCAGTAAATGCTGAACTTGTGGATGCCACTTGGGCTCAAGCTGTTTACCCACTCACCTGACTCAAGCCCAGATCCCTTCCTCTTGATTATGACTTCCCCAATCCGAAACTGGCGCCCATTTATACTGCGTGTGGTTGTGTGTACCCTGTCTTGCTTTCACCAGCCCCTCTGATCTGTTAAGAGGGCAGGAGAGCCAAGGAAACAAGTTTGATCCTCCTTTTCCCACCTGAGGGGGTGATTTTAGCTTAGGATGGATGTACATGGTATCTTCAAGGAAGGTTAGTGCAACTGGGGACATGGCCCTTGTCACCCATGGGAGTACGAATGGGGTGAGCGCTTAAAATGTCTAAGGTCATGGGGCCTGGAGGAGTGTCTGAAGTTGCACGTGGGTCCTGAGGGCTGCAGCTGTAGGGAATCTCAGCTTGGGATCCTTCCCTGGTGGTCTCTGTCCACCCACCTCTGCTGCCGGCTGCTAGCGAGGCCCGGCTTGGCTGTAGAAGGGCCCCTGGTTTGGGGCTTGGCAGTGCTGGAGGATCCTAGAGGCAGCGGCTCCCACCCATGGCCCCTCTGCATCCCCCGCCTGGGGTGGCCGCAGCTGTACTTCAGGCCGGAGTTGCCAGGGGGCGGGAGTGTGCAGCTCCCAGCTGGGCCAGCCCCAGCCCGCGGGCCTGGGCGCTGCATTTGCTCCAAGGCTGGATGGCAAGGGGGTATGTAGCCTCTGAAGGGAGAAGTGGGGGCCTGGAGGGCCTACTGTCCAAGGCTCCCAGGTCCAGAATCCAGGCTAAACCCAAGCTCCTGAGCCTTAGCTTGGGCTCTGCCTCTGGCAGGCAGGACCTGGTAGGATTTGCTGCGCTGGGCAGGGTCCCCTTCCCATCCCCACCACCCTCACTCTTCCTAGCTTCCCTTGGGCCTCCCCTGAGCCTTAGGGCAGCCCTGGGACCTGGCTGCCTTCCCCACCCAGTTAGAGAAGGCTTTGCTGATCTGGGGCTCCCCGTCCAGGCCCCACTCCCCGGCCAGGGCTCAAATGACCAAATGACCCTGGAGACCTGGGGTTCAGAGGACATGGGCCCCCTAGGGGCAAAACAAAGCAATGCATCTGCTCCAGGCTGACAAGTGCACACACACACACACACACAC
>PVKY010014247.1:0-10678 GCA_004027775.1 Bradypus variegatus | reverse complement strand
GATGCCGTGCCAGGGGAAGTGGGAAAGAGGAGCAAGGCCCAGTGAAGGAGCAAGAGCCACGCGGACAGCCGGGCAGCCTAGAAGCCAAGAGAAAAGAGCACGTTGAGGTGGGCACAGGACTGGCTGTGTCTTGGGCCGAGACTCACATAGGCTGAGGACAGAGAAGCAACCACTGGAGCTGGCAGCCTGGCCGCGGGGGGCATCTGGACTAAGAGTAGACAAAAGGAAGAGTGGGCAAAAGCCTGGTGTGGGGACTGAAGGCAGATGGGAGTGGGTCCATCCGTGGTGAAGCACTTGGGACAGCACAGAGGAATGAGGCCATGGCCAGAGGTTCTAGATGATGTCTGTACTGGGGAGAAGGAGGCATTGCAGGTTCAGGACGGGGCTGATAAAGCAGGACATCCTGGAGAAGGTGTGGGGGAGCAGACCCCACCCAAGAGGAGGGGTGGCCTTGGAGAGAAGAAGGGACCCCAGAACGTGGTGTGGGAATTTGGGTTTGGGAAGAGAGAGAGCAATTCCTGCTGAATGTCAGCCTTGTGTGGTGCAGTGGGTGCTTCGCAGTGTGGGGGGTGGGGGGCTGCAGGAGGCAGGGGTGTGTGAGGAGGGAGAGGCTGGGACAGACCCCCGGAGGAGGGGCTCAGAGGCACGGGCAGCCCCCTCCACCCTGCTCAGTTCCTGCCATCCCGGCCTCAGGGCCACGGGCCCCAACACTAACCCCAGGGGTGGGGCAGGAGCAAGGCTGCAAAGGGCTCTGGGGGCTGAACATGGGACAGGCTGCAGGGGGCCGGACAGGGGCGGGCCGGCGGGATGGCCTTCCCTCTCCCCATGCCAGGTGACCCGCGGTGGACGCGGTAGGACTGGAGCCACCAGGTCTTGTGCTGGGGACGGGAGGGGGCATCCCGTGGGGCTCCCCTCCACCCACACCTGCTCCAGCCGGGTCACACAGCCTGTGTTGGGTCAGACCCAGGACACCCTGGGGATACAACCCCGTAGTAAAGACAGCACAATGGGAAAGGAACACACACTTATGAGCACCCACCACCTACCAGGTGCTATGCCAGACCCTCACAATCAGGGTTTCACGAAATCCTTCAGACAGCCCCTTCAGGGACACGGGGTGCCCCCATTTTACAGACGAGGGCCTGCGGCTGGGAGGCCGAATGATGGGCCCAGGGCTGCAGCTGCATGTGGTCAGGAGCTGGGTTCTGGGGCCGGGGGCTTGGGTTAAATCTGGGCTCCAACTAGCTGTAGTTTGGGGCATGTCCCTTAACTGATGGAAATAACAATCTCCTCTACTAGGTTTACAAGCAACCATTCAAATCCAAGCCAAGTATAGGGTAGGCTCTTAGCACACACTGAGGACTTACGGAGCAGGGCCTCAGCAAATACCAAACACCAGGCCAGAGCCTCAAGCCCATGCTCTGTCCTCACTGCCAGGCTGGAAGGGGCACTCACCTGGACTGAAGGGAGCACTCACCTGGACTGAAGGGAGCACTCACCTGGCTGAAAGGAGCACTCACCTGGACTGAAGGGAGCACTCCCATGAGCTGAAAAGGACACTCACCTGTGAGTCTTTCCAGGATGCCATTCCTTGGTGTTGGTTTATTTTAAGTCATTGACAGGGGGTAGGGAGAAGGGCAGTGGGCGTGTGTCCAGGAGGAGAGGAGAAAACGCGAGGGGAGAGAGCAGGCGATAGAGAGGATGGAAAGGTGAGGCGAGGGCGGGTGAGAGGGGAGATTAGAGACCAGAGGAGGAAGGAATGCCAAGGTCGGGAGGGCTAGGCTGGCTGGGGCAACCGAGACCGCCTGCCCTGTGAGGCAGGGCATACTGGCCATCTGGGGTGAGTCCCCTGTGTGGAACAACCTGGAGGAGGAGTCCCAAAGATCCCCCACCCTCTAGAAGGTTTCTCCTCCAACCCGCCAGCCGCAGTGCCTCAGATCCCACCATTAGGGCGTGATGGTTTGCGGTGGAATCTGTGTGCCGGGGACGGGAGGAGGGACATCCCGTGGGGCTCCCCTCCACCCACACTCTGCTCCAGCCCTGTGGAGTCAGACTCAGGCCCTGTGTCTTCACCACCATCTCAGCATCCCCACCACTAAAAATACCCAGAGTAAGCAAAGCCCTCCTACTTTAAATGCACCCCCTTTAAAATGGCCCCAGCTTTGCAATTCTGTCCTTCTCATGGCACCTAGTGGGAACCTGCAGCTCAGACCTGCCGCAGGTGCCAAGGAGGAGGGCAGGGGTGGGGGGTGGAGGGAGCTGTGATGGGAGGGGGTGGGCTAGCAGGGTGAGGGCTGATGGTCTCTGCCCCCACAAGAAAGGCACCCGGCCCAACCTGCTCGTTTCTCAGATGACAAAACCGAAGCCAGCCACGCAAACAGGTACCTGTACACTAAGGTTCCTCACAGCATTCGTTACTCACAGGGTCAAAAGACCGAAGCCACCCAAGTGTCCATCAGCAGGCAAAGGGATGCACCAAATGGGATCTGTCCATACAGTGGAATATTCCACCATCACAGGGAATGACTTTCTGAATCATGCTGCAACACAGATGAACTTTGAAGACAGCATGTTGAGTGAAATAAGCCAGACACAAAAGGCCAAAACTGTGCGATGCCACTCACACGAAATATCTAGAAAAAGCAAATTCGTAGATACAGAAAGAAGATGAGAGGTTGCCAGTAGCTGGGGAGAAGGGAGGAAGGGGGGGTTATTGCTAAACCGGCACAGAATTTCTGTCTGGTGTGATGAAAAAGTAATGGATGATGGTGATGGTAACACAACATTGAGAATGTAATACCACTGGGTACACTTAAAAATGGTTAAAATGACAAATTTTGTGCACGTGTCTACATACATTTATATTTCCACCGTAAAAAAAAAAACCTGAAGCCAACCAAGGGGGTCGGGGGGAGATTCTTGCCTGAGACCACAGAGCAGGGCACTTTGGGTTACCCCCAAAACTACACACACACACCCCGCATCTAGGCTGGGTTCCGAGGGATGCCTGGCTTGTCCTGGCCTCTCAGCCAGGGGCTCCAAAGTCCGTCTGGGTTGCACGTCCATGTGGTGTCAAGCTCCTCGGTGGCACCAGAAGTTCTGCGAGTCCATGAAGATCCACGCACTAACTGCCCCACTGGGTGGGTGAGACGGGGAGACAGGGCCACGGCGAGGAGCTGGGGCAAAGGGGAGCTCGAGTTGGCCCTGGTCAGCCCCCAGCAACAGCCGAAGATCAGGAAGTCCCCAGCTGGCAGCAAGACACAACAGTGATAAGGGGCTATCGGTCAGTCGGGTTGAGCGAGGGCAGCCAGCGTGGCCACCTCCTGGGCAACCAGCCGAGGCCCCAGCCCGCCAGCTCCCCAAGGGGCAGAGGGACTCGGGGGGCCTTTCTCCTTGGGGAGGCTGGGGGGGGCAGTCTGATGATGTCCCCTTCAGGAGTAGGTGTCCCAAAAGTTGAGGGGGGGCGAAAGTGGCCCAGACACTTGCTCTGTTCAAATTCTGGGCTTGCTGCACCCTGAGCTCCTAGACAGCTGCTGGAGTGTCTTAGGGGAGTGGGCGCCCCAGCCAAATCCTCGGCCTCAGAAACATCCCACAGTGGGGGATGGGGGCGAGTTATAGTCAGGAAGTAGCAATGAGCCATCTGAACCCCCAGTTTCAGCCTGGACAGGATTGGGGATGCCCCCAAAACACCCCCATCCCTTGTGGTGAGGCTGGAGCTCAACCACCCCCCACCCATGGAAGTCTGGGGCCTCCCAGACCCGGGCTTTAACCCTCACCCAGCCCACCTCCGAGAACCAGGGCCGGAGCCTCGGTGACAATGACCCCTTGTGGGGTTGCTGCAGGGGTTGGCGGGATGCTCCAGCCGCCCGGCCTGGGATCTCTGCGGGGGAGGCATTTACTCCCCCAAGGGGCATTCTCTCCACTTCCCTTCCTGGGAGGCCCTGCAGTCTGTCCACCTCCGTGAGCCAAGACCTTCACGTGCTCCCACGTATTGGCCACCACAGTCACATTCCAGCAGTACAACGCCTGGGAGGCTGGGACAGGCCAGCGACAGCCAGTGATCCGGGAGCGGGGAGAGCCAGGCCTGTCTGCTCCTAGGGCCCTTTCTCTCCCCCACTCTGTCCTCTCCAGGCAGACACCCTGGAGCTCTCTACCCTGAGCCCCTCAGACAAGCAAAGCCCCCGGGCTGGGCACATCTGCATGCCATGAAGTCACCTACCCCCTTCCTGGGGACTCTGCTGGGGTGAGGCTGCCTTGCTCTGCCTTCGTGGCCTGGCGTAGCCCAGAGAGGCATCCGCTCCCCTGCCAGGCCAGAGGGGAAGGTTTTACACAGAGGGGGCTGCACTCCCCCCACCCATCTGGGGCTCCTTGCTCCTATTCCCCCTGCCCCACACCCATTCCCTACCACCACGTCCTGTGGCCTGCAAGCAGCACGGTGGCTAAGAGCCCAGACTTCAGTGCCAGCTTGCCTGTGCCATTTGCCATCTGTGAGACCTTAGGCAACTTGGTTAATCTCTCTGTACCTCAGTTTCCTCTTCTTTAAATTGGGAGAGTCTAGAACCTACCTCACTAGATGGGTGTGAAGTCAATTTAAAGGGCTTACAGCAGAGACTGGTGTTTGGAAAGCACCATGTGCGTTTGCTATTCTTACTATTGTAACCCCTCTGAGCCTTTGCCCCTGCTGTTCCCTCACCTGAAATACCCTTCCTTCACCCCTGGATTATTCGTGCTTCAGGACCTGCACGAGGCATCCTCCATAAAGCCACCTCTTACGCAGGTGTAAACATGGGAGCTGGGTTGGAACCATTCGGACTTCTCTCATCCCTTTGTACCCAGAGTACAGAACTCTGAGTGTGTGTCTGTGTGTGCGGCTTCTCCAAATGGCATCTGTGCACCTTCTCACCTACAGAGCCCAGGAGCCTCACTGAGGTCAGCATTTCCCAAGGTGCGATACAGACATCACTGGGCTGAGGAGATGCCACAAGAAAGCGTGATCCCCGAGTCAGACTAAGTGGGGAAATATAGCTTGTTACCCCCTTCTCGAAAACTCCCAGGGAACATATTGCAATAAAGGCTCTGAGAAGCCTCACAGGGAGGAAGCTTATTTCACTCTCCTCAGCCCAGGACTACCAAGGCTTGGGAGACGATGGAGCGCCTTAGGGTACTTTACGTCACACCCAGAAAGGCTGAGGCCAACACTGATATGAGACAAAACAATTTCTTGTCCCTGAGTTAAAATAAAAAAACCAAACAGGAAGTCACCACTTTCCAATCAATTTCCCCATACTCCCCCTTCCCCCACTGAGTTCACAGGAGGGTCTCTAGAGAACCTGTGAAATGACCTGCTGGAGGCTCCTTGCAGGGTCCACAACAGAGCAGTCGCCCGAGCTAACCCGTGAAAAAGCAAGCACGAGTCTCCTCCCAGGTTATGCTGGGGGACCCCTTGCTGGCTCCCCTGTTTTGCCTCACCCTCTCCTCATTTCTCACAACCTTCGGGGCTAGCCTTGAGTCCTGGAAATTTGCCGGGGCTCGAAGTGACATTTCTCCCCATGTAGTTACTAGAATTCCTTCCCTTCTCTGCTCTCCTGGCCACACTCTGGGTCCCGGGAAGTCCTCTGAGCTTCCCAGCAGCGGTTCTGCCACCTTCTGGGCCAGGCTTTCCCTGCCCTGGAAGCAATCTGCCTGGTGTGGGGACGTAAGGCCTGCCTTTCCTCATGGGGTGCCATGATGACAAGCTGCTGGGGGGCTGCCTCTCACCCCGCCAACCTCAGGGGCTTCCTCCCACTCCAGGCAGCAGGGCCCTCGGAGGTACGATCCTTGGCATCCCCCAGACCCACACTGCTGCCAGCCTCCTGCTGGATCTTGTGGCAGCCTTTGCCTCTGCAGACCTCTGCTCCTCAAACTGCCTGCTTCCAACATCACTGACCACATGTCCTCATGGCCAGCAGCCCTGCCCAGGGACGCCAGGGGAAGTGAGCAAGAAGGGGCTGTGGGAAAGAGCTCCAGGGACTGGTTGAACCAAGGAGAGGCAGTCTCTGGGGTGGAGAGAAACATGATCTGGAAAGACAGCACTGGAGTCAAGGGAGTTGGGAACACATTGGTTCAGATTAATAATGCAAGACTAGGAAATGGGATGAGAGCAGGTGAAGGGTGAGGGCAGAGGCCAGGAGTGTGTAAATGTGTGTGTGTGTGTGTGCACGTGCAGGGATGAGCTCCTCAGGTGGAAGAGGAGCTGGGCGGGGCAGCCCAGGACCCTGTGGGTGGAGTGTGAGCCCAGGTAGGTCCCCTTTTGTGTACAAAAGCAGATGAGCTGGAGGTTCTGGCCAGAGGACTTAGGCAAGAAAATGAAAAATTTTTTAAAAGTCATCCTGAGCAGAAAGGAAGAAGTCAAACTTTCTATTTGTAGATGACAAAACTGACATAGAGAAAGTCCTAGGGAATCCACTTAGAAACTGTTAGAACAATAAAACAAGTTCAGCAAGGTTGCTGGATACAAGATCAATATACAAAACTCAATCATATTTCTATCCACTTGCAATGAACAATCTGAAAATGAAATAAAGAAAACAATTCCATTTACAATTGCATCAAAAATAAAATACTTAGGAAAAAAATTAACAAATAATGTATAATACTCATACTCTGAAAACTATAAAACACAGCTGAAAGACATAAAAGAAGACCCAAACAAATGGAAAGACAACCCATGTTCATGGATCAGGAAATAAAATATTGCTGAGGTGGCAATACTCTCCAAACTGATCTACAGGTTCAGCGCAATTCCCTTCAAAATTCCAGCTGACTTCTTTGCAGAAATTTATACACTGATCCTAAAATTCACATGGATGGTCAAGGGACCCAAAATAACCAAATCAAAGTTAGAGGACACACCCTGACCAATTTCCAAATGTATTTGGTACTAGCATAAGGACAGACAGAGAGATCAGTGAAATAGAATTGAGAGTCTGGAAATAAAAATCACATTTATGGTCAATTTAATTTCCACAAGTGTGCCAAGACAATTCAATAGAGAAAGAGTCATCTTTTTGAATAAATGATGCTGGGAAAAGAAGATATCCACAATGCACAGAAAAGAAGCTGGAGCCTACCTCACACTATATACAAAAAATTAATTCAAATTGGATCAAAGATCTAAAACCATAAAGCATGGGAGTAAATCTTTGTTAACTAGGACTAGGCAAAAGTTTCTTAGCTATGACACCAAAATCACAAGCAAGAAAAGAAAAGAACAAAAGATCATTCGGACTTTATCAAAATTTCAAACTTTCATGCTTCAGAGGACACCATCAAGAAAGTGAGAAGACAACCCACAGAAAGGGGGAAGATATTTGCAATCAAATATCTAATAAAGTACTTAAATCTAGAGTCTATAAAGAACTCTTACATCTCAGTAATAAAAAGACAAATAATCCAATCTAAAATAGGGCAAGGAATTGAATTTCTCCAAAGAAGATATGCAAATAGTCAATTAGCTCATGGAAAGATGCTCGAGAACAGTAGCCATTAGGGAAATGTAAATCAAAATGACGACGAGATACCACCTCATACCCACAAGGACTGACAGACAATATTGAGTACTGAGGATATAAAGAAACAGAAAACCTCCTACTCTACTGGTGGGAATAGAAAATGGTGCATGCACTGTGGGAAACGGTCTGGCTGTTTCTCAAACAAACATAATCATATGATCCAGCAAATCTACTCCTGGCTATGTTCTCAAGAGAACTGAAAACATGTCCATGCAGAAGCTTATACACAAATGTTTATAGCAGCATTATTCATAATAGCCAAAAGGTGGGAAACAGCTCAAATAGCCTTCATCTTATGAATGGAAAAATAAAATGTGCTATACTTGGGCAATGGAATGCTATTCAGCCATGAAAAGGAATGAAGTACTGATCCATGCAATGACACGGATGAACCTCGAGAACGTTATGCTGAATGAAAGAGACCACATGTCGTATGGTTCCATTTATCTGAAATGTCCAGAACAGGCAAATCCATGGAGATAGAATGGACTAGTTGTTGCTCAGGTGTGGGGCGGGGGGCAGAGGGGATAGGGAGTGACTGCTTAATGAATCCAGAGCTTTCCTTTGAGGGGGGTGATACAAATGTTCTAACACTGATGGTGGTGATGGATGCACAACTTTGAATTTACTAAAAACCACTGAACTGAACACTTTAAATAGGTGAATTGCATGGTAAGTAGCTGTGGACTCGTAAAGGCCTAGCTCTGGGGCACTTGCACACTCACCTTTCTGGGCTTCTTTCCATCCACCTGACCCCTAAATGTGGATCTCCCAGGGTTCTTTCCTCAGTCCTCCTCTCCCCTCTGCTCCCCTGCCCTCTCCTCTCCTGTCCTCCCCTCTTCTCCCCACACAGTCACCCAGGTGACCTTGGCCACTCCTTGCCCCTCTCCCACCTACTCCCAGTTCCCTGCCTCTGTCCAGGACCTTTCTCCAGTCCCAGGTACCTCTCCTCTCGATTGCAATGACAGTGACAAGGGTGACAAGAGCTGACACCTGCTGGGCATTGACCACACACCAACCACTTCCTATGGATCATCTTATTTAATCCTGGCTACAATCTGATGAACCCAATCCTGCTACTATTCTCCCCATTTCATAGGTGAGGAGGCTGAGGCCCAAAGAGGTGAAACAACGTTCCCAAAGATGCACAGCAGTGGCAAGTGGTGGCGCTGCTTGGTTCAGCACGTCACTGGGCCTTCAAACTCAACCCAGCTCCACCCAGCTCATCCCCTTCACCGCCCCACCCTGCTCCCAACTCTCGCCACCTCCCTCGGCACCTCGCCCAGCCCCATCCCTATGGTCCCCATACTCCACACTCAACACCAGGCCTGGCTTCTTCAGAGGCTGAAACAGGCCCTGAATCCCACCCACCCCCAGACTCCCCAGTCCCTGTGGGGCTGGCCCACACATGGGGTCCCCGTCCTCCTGGGATCCTCGGACAGGCAGGTCCAGAGGGCAAAAATGAGTCAGGGCCCACCTGTTGGTGCCTAGCTGTGTTCCAGGAACAGGGCAGTACTTTGAAATGAGGTGACTCAGGGCCTGGATGAGTAAGGCAGATATTTAGCATCACTGACAGACAGACAGACAGGCAGGCAGGCAAGCAGGCAAGCATCGCAGTTGGAGTGTCTGGCCCGCAGGCTGCCGCCGCCCTGGGCCCTCCACAGCACCTGCCTGAGTTCACACACTCAGGGAGAAGTTCTGAGGACAAGCCCTGCTCCCGCCTCCGGGGATCCAGAACCCCCCAGCCCCGGCCGCCGGGAGGAGCCCGCAGCCCTGCCTGTCCACTGACAGGGGTCGGTTATTTCTGTGCCAACCACAGCCCTTCCCCAGGGCTTAGTGATCTAGTTTCTCTTTTCCTACCTTAGAAATAGCTCATCACAACAGTTTACCTACGAGCCCTTCGGGAGGCAGGGGGCCCCCACCCCCAGAAGGAGACTCTCAGGGGTTAGGAATTTCTGAGGGCCCACTGGCCTTGTAGTGATAATCAAACACATTTTTCTTGAGTGACAAGGAAGGAGGGAGAGAGAAAGGGAGGAAGGGAGGGCTGGAGGACAGAGATCTGAGGGGCCGCTCGTTCCTTGCCTGTCCTTGAATCTGCCGGCTGGGTTTACTCTTGCTCGTCTTTCAGCTGCTGTGTGACCTTGGGAAAGTCAGGCGATGTCTCTGAGCCTCCTTTCACCAGCAGTCGATGAAGAGGTAATAAGATCAGGCACTTACATGTCTCCAAGACTGCTGGGGTGCCACCCCAGGCATGGGGCCTTTACAAGGCGCTCTCCACAGCCCATCTCCCGCCCCCACCCATCAGCAGCCCAGGCTTGCCTTGGAGCAGGCTGCACAGCGTGCATCACGCAAAAAACCAGGCTGGTCAAATTGAGAGAGAGAATCCGGCCCCTCAGGTAGGGTTCAGGTGGGGGCTCGGAAATGCAGAGACACTTGGCTGGAGCTGCCCAACCACCCCCAATCTCACCCCCCAGCCCCGACTCCTGCGTGTTTGCATCTGCAGCCCTCCCACGATTTCAACAAATTCCCAACTTCACTGACTCATGGGCTTCCCCTGCCTGGCCCTGCCCAGGGAGTCCCAGCTACTGGTGGGCAGACTGTGGCCCTGGAGTCCCAGCTACTGGTGGGCAGACTGTGGCCCTGGCTGAATTCTGGGCCCAGGAAATCCAACCCCCGTCCCCCCATTGTTAGTGAGTTCAGACGCTGCCCTGGGGCCTGGAGGAATCTTTGGGAAAGAGGATCTCTCAAAAGCCACTGCTCAGCCCTCTTCTGCTAGCAAACTGGTCTTTTCCTTCACAAATCTCACGTTCGCGGCAGACAGCCTGCCCGTCCCAGGCAGCGCTCCCAAAAGCCATCTCTCTCTCTCTCTCTCTCTCTCTCTCACACACACACACACACACACACACACACACACACACTCTCCAGCCTCAGCCTCGTGGGAACCAGTCCCACAGGTGGCCTGGAGTTCTGCTCAGTAAAATGCTGTTTCCTTTTTCTCAAGGAACGAGGCTACGGGGAGGGAGAAACGGACGAGGTCTGGGAGCCACTTTGGGACCTGACAAGAACCGTCTGGGTCAATCACCCTCGACCCGCACAGGGAGCCTCATCCCACAGACCCAGGACGGGAG
>PVKY010014246.1:0-10659 GCA_004027775.1 Bradypus variegatus | reverse complement strand
TCTTGGTTGGAAATTTTTCTCTCTCAGAATTTTAAATACGTCCTGCCACTGCCTTCTCACCTTCATGGTGGCCGCTGAGAAGTCACTACTTAGTCTTATATTGTTTCCTTTGTATGTGGTGAATTGCTTTTCTCTTGCTGCTTTCAGAACTTGTTCCTTCTCTTCAGTATTTGACAGTGTGATCAGAATATGTCTTGGATTGGGTTTATTTGGATTTATTTTATTTGGAGTTCGCTGGGCATTTATGCTTTGTGTATTTATATTGTGTAGAAGGTTGGGGAACTTTTCCCAAACAATTTCTTTGAATACTCTTTCTAGGCCTTTACCCTTCTCTTCCCCTTCTGGGACACCAATGAGTCTTAGATTTGGACGTTTTATTTTATCTATCGTATCCCTGAGATCCATTTCGATTTTTTCAATTTTTTTCTCCATTCTTTCTTTTGTTCTTTCATTTTCTGATCTCTGGTCCTCAAGGAGGCTGGGTGGTAGTTCAGTGTCCTCTAATCTTGTATTATGAGTATCCGGCGTCTTTTTAATTTGGCCTACAGTTTCTTTAGTTTCCATAAGATGATCTATTATTTTAATGTTCTTGTAATATCTTCTTTATTCTCTTCTATGGTCTGCTTTATGTCTTTTATATTCTGTACCATGCTTTGATGAATGTCTGTCAGTAGTTCTTTGAGTAACTGAATCAGGTACTGTGTGTCTTCTGGCCTTTTGATTTGAGTGTTTGCGTTCGGGTTTTCCATGTCTGATTTTCTCCTATGTTTTAAGATTAGGGCTTGTCTGAGCAGTTAGGGGGGAAGGGCCGTTCCAATTATCAAACCTCCCAGGTGTTCCCGGAGATTTAAGTCAGTTCTCTGCCCTAACCCAATAGTCCTTGATATTGACGTACGTTCCCTGGGATTTCTGAGTGGTTCCCCCTCCCTGTTGTGCTTATCCGGGACCTCTGCTGCGGCAGGGCCGTGTCACGTCACAAGTGCGCGCCGTTCTCCAGGGAAGCCCTGGGACGCTGGGCTGGGGCGCTCCCTGCCCGCTTCAAAGATGGATGAGTGGAAGGCGTTAACTCCTCCCTTTCCACACAGGTCCTCTCTCCCAGCTCCGGGGCAATCAGCCGTGGGTGTATTCAAAGCCACTGTCCACGGCGGATAATGCGGCGTGTGAGTGGTGCTGTAGGGTAAACTCCCTGTCAGGCTGGGTCTCTTGGTGCGGCTCCGTGCCGTGCGTTCGGCCCCGGGAAGGAGCAGCCCCGCCCGCCAAGGAGACGGCTGCTAGCAGCGCGACCCTTTTTTTTTCCCCCTTTTCGCTCCCCTTGGATCCCCCGGACCCGAGACAATCTGGAGTGGGTATGGGAAGGGGCACCCTCCATGCCAGACACCGAGGCACTAGTCCACACCACTCCTGTCTTATCTGCTGCTGCTGCTGGGCTTCAAACGCCAAGCCCCTGTTTCCCCGCACCGCAGCGTGGCTGAGAGACTCAGAAGACTCACTCACTCGTTTCAGAATGCAGACTCCTGATTTCACCAAATGAACGTTCCCTGTGGCTTTAGCAGACCTTGTCCAGCTGGTGCTACTTTGGAGGTGACGTTCTGGGTCACTTTCTGGTTTTTATCATTGTTTTTCACGGAGGTGTCTCCTTGCTCTGTCTCACCTAGCCGCCATCATAGGTTCCTCCAGGTTCTAATTGTTTTACTTTTGAAGTCTAATTTGTCTGATATTAATATAGCTACTGCTGCTTTTTTCTGGTTGTTTTTTGCATGAAATATCTTCTTCAAACCTTTCAATTTCAGTCTATTTGTGTCCTTGTGTCTAAAGTGTGTTTCTTGTAGACAGCGTATAGATGGGTCCTGTTTTTTAATCCATTCTACCAGTCTGTGTCTTTTTATTGGGGAGTTTAATCCATTTACATTTAATGTTATTACTGTAAGGGCAGTACTTTCTACTACCATTTTGTGTTTTGGAATTTATATGTCATATCTTATTTTTTCCTCTCTTTTTACCTTTCCTGACAATCTTCATTTCTGCACTCTTCTCCAACTCTCTCTCTCTTGCCTTTTCCTATCAGCCTGTAGCACTCCCTTTAGTATTTCTTGTAATGCGGGTCTCTTACTCACAAACTCTCTCAATGTCTGTTTGTCTGAAAATGTTTTAGTCTCTCCCTCATTTTTGAAGGAAAGTTTTGCTGGATATAGAATACTTGGTTGGCAGTTTTTCTCTTTCAGTATCTTAAATATATCATGCCACTGTCTTCTGGCCTCCATGGTTTCTGCATATAGTACATAGTCTTATTGACTTTCCCTTGTATGACTTTCCTTGTATGACTTTCCCTTGTATTGACTTTCCCTTGTATGTGATGTATCGCTTTTCTCTTGCTGCTTTCAGAATCCTCTCTTTGTCTTTGGCATTGGATAATCTCCATGGTTTCTGCAGAGAAATCTGTACATAGTCTTATTGACTTTCCCTTGTATGTGATGTATCGCTTTTCTCTTGCTGCTTTCAGAATCCTCTCTTTGTCTTTGGCATTGGATAATCTGACCAGTACGTGTCTTGGAGTAGGTCTATTGGGATCTATTCTATTTGGGGTACATTGTACTTCTTGAATCTCTAATTTTCTGTCTTTAATAAAAGTTGGGAAATTTTCAGTGAATATGTCTTCTATTATTCCTTCTGCCCCCTTTTCCCTCTCTTCTCCTTCTGGAATACCCATAACATGTATATTTGTACGTTTCATGTTGTCACTCAGCTCCCTAAGACCCTGCTCATATTTTCCCATTTTTTTTACCATCTGTTCTTTTGTGTGCATGAATTTGAATGACCTGTCTTCCAGTTCACTGATCCTTTCCTCTGCCTGTTCAAATCTACTGTTGTGTCCTTCCATTGTGTTTTTCATCTCCTCCATTGTGGCCTTCATTCCCATGAATTCTTCCATTTGTTTTTTTAAGTTTATGAATTCTTCTTTATGGTCATCCAGTGTCTTCTTTATATCCTTCAGCTCTTTTGCTATATCTTCCTTATCTGCCTTCATTTCACTGAATTTATATAGTATTAGTTGCCTCAACTCCTGTATCTTGGTTGAGCTATTAGTTTGTTCCTTTGGCTTGTCCATATTTTTGTGTTTCCTGGTATCGCTTGTTATCTTAAGTTGTCTAGTCATCTGATTTTCTTGATTAGTTTATTTTGGAGCTTGTTTTCTATCTTTTACCTAGGGGTTTTCTTGTTGGTTAGCTTTGTTCTCTGGCCTCTGTTATTCAATTCAACTTATTCTACACCTCTAACTTAGGTTCTATTTAGTTGAACAAAATTGTTCCCCTCTTGTTTTTTCCTGTTTCTTGCTCTGCCTCTATGTAGCCTTTTTGTTAATGGGTCTCCTCAGATATGGTCAACACTAGACAGATTTTCCCAGTCTAGTGAGGCCTGGGTCTCATTGGGAGCGTATGGAGTTTTCCTGAAATGAGACCTTCCTATGAGGCCTTTAGAATTCGTGCTTTTCCTCTCCAGTCCATCAGGCGGCGCCTGCCAGCCTGCAGCTCCCCCACCAGTGTAAGGAGGTGTGGAGACTTTAGTTCTCCTGGTGACTCTGATCCTGTCGGGGGCGTGGCTGACTGAAGCTGGAATCTGAATTCCAGCCCCTGGGGTGTGAGTTCCCAGAAGGAGGACTGCCAGTTGAGCTGGACTTCCCTCCACTGTTCCATCCTCAGAACTCCAGTTGTCTCTCAGGAGCACTATTCCCTAATCCCCTCTCCTATTCTCTTTGGGGCCTCTCCAACCAGATTGCCTGGTCAGCCTGAGTTGGTAATTAAAGATGTGGGTGGAGACCTTCAGTAGTGAATATGGATCTCTGAGATGCTCTGGATGGTGTGTCTCCCTCCAAGCCCAGCCCAGTCCCTCAAACTGGGCTTCCCGATAGAAAACAACCACATAAGTTACTTTTAGATTAAAAAAAAAAAAAAAAGAAGGAGTCTCTTTTAAAAATCTTTCTCCAGACTGGGAGCTCTGTGGCTGTCAGAATAGAACATTTAAAAATACACCTTAAGCTATTGTCTGATAAGTACTCTCCAGCAGCTTCAGTTCCATCCCTTCTGGGTGCTACTGAGATGCAAAAAGATAAGGAATCAGTGAGAAGCCAGAAGGGACAAAATGTAGGAGAAAAAAAAATGGCTCTTTTGGAATCTTGGAATGGGTGCCCACTTTTAGGTGCCCCCACCTCTCGGAGCCCAGCCCTTCCTCAGCACCCCCAGCTCCCAAGATCAGTCAATCAACCTGTTAATTAATTCTGCAGCTGAGGCTGGGCTGAGCCCCTCCTCTTGCCCCCAGCAGACTGCTGTTGCCTGATTCCATTTCTTCCTTTCTTCTTTTCAGGTAGTCAGCAGCAAAACGGTCTGTGAGATCTGGGTGAGGAGGGGCGCCAGTCCTCTGGTCCGGGGAACTTACAATGTTCGCTGCAATCTCGGCTTTTCCTCCAGTTCCCAACTTGCATCTGATGTGTGACTGGTTACTGTACACCCCAAAATTTCTGTTTCATATAGTTCTTGGGTAGTTGCCAGCTGCTCTGGGCTCTGTCCCGGGCGGCCACAGCGGTGGCGGCTCCTCTGCGGGCTCCAGCGACGCAGGCGGTGCGGGCCTGGCGGCGGCGCGACCACCCAAAGGCCTCAGGGGCGCTCGGGCGGCGAGCGCCCACTCACCTCCGGCGCCATGGGCTCAGGTCCCGGTGCAGGCGGCGGCAGCGCGGGCAGCCCCTTGTACTACTTTTGAAGATCTGAACCAGGTAAACTGGGGAATTCCTGATGTTCTCACAGGCGTTGTGTACTCCCAGTTTCATGAGTCAAGTCCTGATCATGGGGCTTGCCCATATGAAACCTATTCCTGTAGACACGGCAGCAGCGGCGGCGAGGGGCGTGGAGTGGCTCACTCCCTTCCTGCCGCCGTGTTCACTATCCATTGTCTTTTTAATTTGGCCAACAGTTTCTTTTATTTCCATAAGGTCTTCTACTTTTTTATTTACTCTTTCAATTTCTTCTTCATCCTCTTGTAGGGTCTTCTTTATGTCCTTTGTATCCTGTGCCGTGCTCTTCTTCATGTGCTTTGTATCCTGTGCCATGCTCTTGTTGTTTGACTTTAGTTCTTTGATTAATTGTGCCAAGTACTATGTCTCTTCTGATCTTTTGATTTGGGTATTTGGGTTTGGGTTCTCCATATTGTCTGGTTTTATCATATTCTTTAAGATTTTCTGTTATTTTTGGCCTCTTGGCATTTGCTTTATTTGATAGGGTTCTTTCAGGGTCTGTGTATAAAATACCAATCTCTAATTTTCAGATCTACAGCTTGATGGTGTACACTTTCTCTAACTAACCAGCAGATGGTGTCCAGGAGTGACCTATTCCCCTCAAGTCAGTTCTCCCCAGCTTTGTCTTTGTGGTGTGTGGGGGTCTGATTCTTGTGGGGTTCAATTTGTGCACCAAGTTTGGGTTTGTTGTTGCTGCTGTCCACCCTGATTGTGGGGCATGTGTCTGAGCAGTTAGGGAGGCAGAGCAACTTTAATAATCAAACCTCCTAGGTGTTCCTAGAGATTTAAAGCTGTTGCAGAAGTCCAAGCCTTCACCTCAGGCCCACCATAGATCGTCTCTGCTGCTGACCCAGAAGTCCCTGGCACTGGCATAGGGTCCCTGGGATTTCTGAGCGGGTCCCCCTTCTCAGTAGGGCTTTTCCAGGACCCCGGCTGAGGGAAGACTGCTCCATGTCACAAGTGTGCACCGGCCCTCCAGGGAAGCCCTGGGTCGCCGGGCTTTGCAGGGGCTTTCCCAGCCTGCTGTAAAGATAGTTGAATGGGGCGTGTTAATTTCCCCCTCTTCGCACAGCTCCACTTTCCCAGCTCCGGGACAATTAGCTGTGGGTGCCCTAAAGGCCACTGTCCATGGCCAATATTGTGTTGTGTGCGCAGTGCTGCGGAAAACACTCCCCATCATGCTGGGTTTCCTCGTGTGGCGCTGGACCATGGGTCCGGCCCCAGGTGGGGGCATCCCCAGCTTTCTGGGGAGATAGTCGCAAGGGGCACAGTTTCTTTCTGCTTTTGGCTCTCCTCTGCCCCCGTGACCCTGAGACAATCAGCAGCGGGTGTGGATAGGGCCATCCTCCATGCCAGACACCAAGGCATTGGGAGAGCCCACTCCTGCCATGCTTCACCACATGGTTCTCACCATTGTATCCACATTTAGTCCCAGTTTTTTTTTTTGTTTTTTTTATACGAACTAATCCATCTACAAACGCTAACCCACGGTTTCCCCACATTGCAGTGCAGCCACCAGACTTTCAGCCAACTCACTCACTTGTTTCAGAATGTAGATTCCCAGTTTCACAACATGCACGGTTCCTGTGGATTTAGCAGACCTTGTCCGGCTGGTGCATCACTGGAACTGGTGTTCTGGACCACTTTCTGGCTTTTATATAGTATTTTTCACGGAGGTGGTTTTTTGTCCTGTCTTACCTAGCCGCCATCTTGGGTTCTCCCCTCAATTACCGTTTATAGAACTTATACCCAACTTCTGCGGAATACAACATACATGGAGCCTTCAGTAATGTAGACCATAGGATAATTTATAAAACAAGTCTCAGTGAATTTCAAAGGAGAGAAGTCTCTGAGCATAATAATGCATAGTGATATTAAATTAGAAAACCTCCAAATACAGGTGTTAGAAATTTAGCACTACATTTTAAATAATCCATGGTAAAAACAAAAAAAGAAAGAAATAAAAAAGAAATCATTTGAGAAATTAGGAAAAATTTCAACTGAATGATGAGAACAAATATATAAAAATTTGTGGGCTGCAGGTATAGCATTTAGGTTAACTAGAAAAGATGTCACATCAATGGTCTAAGTTTCTACCTTAAGAAGTGAGAGAAAGAAGAACAAATTAAACCCAAAGGTAGTAGAAGGAAGGAAATTATAAAGCTAAGAGCAGAAATCAATGAAACAAAAAATGGACAAAGAATGGAGAACAAGAACACAAAAAAATAGTTTTTGAACATATTAATAACATCTATAGATTCCTGGCATTGAAAAAAAAAATCCCTGGTATTGAGGGAGAAAAAGGTATAAAATACAAATTATCAACAATGAGAAATAAATGAGGGAAATATACTAGAGATGCCTTAGATATTAAATGGATTCTAAAGGAGATTTAAAATTGTATGTGAATATATGTGAAAGCTTAGATGAAATGAACCAATTCCTTGCTATTATAAATACTGGTTTTGAGGTTCTGGCCAATGCAGTAAGACAAGAATGAGAAATAGAAGATATGAGAAGAGAAAAAATTACTATGTTCATGTAAAATTACTTAATTCTTAGAACTAAAGAAACACAACTGTAAATTCTTAAAATAAGGAAAACAGTTCAGCAAAGTGGTGAAGTATAAACTAAATTCCAAAATAGCTTTTCATCGTGGAAGCAATAACCAGTTAGAAAATTCCATTCACAATAGTAACCTAAACATGAAACAACCAGAAAAACTAACAAAAGTCTGTTACTTTTATGAAGTAGACCACAAATATAAGTAGGAAAATATAAAAAAGGAGAAAAATATGTCATGTTTCTGAATAAGAAGACTGAATAACAAATATAAATTTTTTATTAACTAACCAAAATTAAAAAAAATTTTAGATTTACAAAAATGTTTCTAACATTCAACTAGGTCATAAAAATAGAGAAATGAAAATGGCTTATAAAATCTTGAACAAAGGAATATTAAAGTCAGAATTATACTACTATATAGTACTGTATAGAATTCTGGTGATTAAAACTATATGGTGTTGGCAAAGAATTGACAGATCAAAGTGGATAACTTTGAAATAAACTCTGGTAAATAGAAAAACCTATTGTATAATAAAGGAAATGTCACAAATGAATGGGGAAGACTTTTTCATCAACCAAATAAGGTTGAGAGCATTAATAAATTTCAGAGAAAAGTAAGATCCTCAGAGAAGAAGAAACAGGAATGGTGAATAAACAGAAAAAGTTGCTCAACCTTGATAGTAATTTAGAAAATATAAATTAAGGCTACATCAATTATCATTTAATACCCACTAGACTGGCAAAAATTAGCAGTCAGACAGTACTGAATTTTGGAGAAAATATGGATCAGGGCAAAATCTTTTTTCTTGCTGATGGAATGTAAATTGGTAGAACCACATTGAAATTTGCATTATCCCATAAACTTGAAGGCCCACATTCTCTTCAGTCTAGAAATTCCAGTCATAGATATGCACTCCACAGGCATTCTTGTACAAGCATACTCATAGATGTGTGAAAATGTTCTTAGCATTATTCATATCAGTAAAAAACACTAAACAAACAAAATATTTATTGATGATAGATTTGAAATAAATTGTGGCATATTCACACAATGAAATGTTATACACCAGTGAAAATAAATAGGCTAGAGCTGCATGCAAAAAATCGTAAATGGATACTAGAAGCAAACCATTGAGGAGAAAAAAAAAACAAGTCACAGAATTCTACATTCAGCATAATATTTTTATAAAGCTCCAAAACCAGCAAAAGTATGAGACTTATTATTTAGGAAATCATACATATGGGACAAAACTATTTTTTAAAGCAAGATCATGATAAACCCAGCTCTTAGAATAGAACAGACCTTCTCTTCTGGGCACTATGGACGTTATAAACCAGATGATTCTTTGTCGTGCGAGGCTGTTATATGCACTGTAGGATGTTCAGCAACATCTTTGGTCTCTAGCTACTGTATGCCTACAACACACTCCCAGTTGTGGCTACCAAAATGTTTCCAGATATTTCCCAATAACCCCTGGGGGGATAAAACTGCCCCCATTATAAGAACCAGTGGGACAAAGATTACTCATAAAATTGGGAAATCTGGGAATAGCAAATCTGGCAGTTGATGGGGAAGAACACAGGGAAGGTACAAGTTATTGATAACTCACTAGTTCTGCTTCAGGGATATTATTTTATTAAGATGCCTTGTGGCTTACATGTTTTTTTTATATATACCAGATATCATATAATTTTCAGATTAAATAATACATGATTGCACATAGTAATATACTGGAATAAATTACCCTCAAATTAGCAGTTTTCATTCTTAGAGGTGATGATTATTGATGGTTTCTAGTTTCTTCTCTATATTGTTTATGTTTTCAAAAAGGAAAAAAAAAGGAACATGCACTAGTTGTGTTAAAAAATAGGTTTTTAAAACCTCTGCAAATGAGATTACATGGTATTACTTGAGTACCATGGTAGAGCATGACACAAATAGAGTCATTCCAGAGCTTATGAAAAAGTTGGTTCATTCCTTATTTTGTCCTTTGTATGTACCATATATTTAATTTTAAAGAACCGTGTTTGATGTGGCATGTTATGCGTTCTTCCCTTGGTTGTTCTATGCCTGAGAGAGTGCTTATTAATCTAGTGTATATCCAGCTTCATTTTTATAAAGGATAATAAAAAAGGATTTGCAATTAGTTAAGAGTTTGCTCTATTTGAAACTGCTGGCATGGGTAGTCCCAGTCCTGTGATAAACCCCGGAGTTTGTTTAATCTGTTATCTACCAACAGCTGAGATGCTGCATGCTCTGCTCTTTGCATTTCTAATTTTTGTGAACCCTTTGATAAAAATCTGATGATGTAAAAAACAAAACAATAGGATCAGTGGCAGTAGCAGCTAAATCAGTTCAAGAAGTTGTTTAAAGCATTGTCATAGTTGAGAAAATGATTCCTTTCCTTCAAACCAGATCCAAGTGCTGGATGCTAAAGGAGAAAGAATTAAATACTATTTTATTTATTCCTGGTGAGAACACGCTGCCATAGCCCAACTGATAAATATTCAATGTGAACCCCATGGAGTCCACAATCCTAGAGTCATCTCAGCCAACACGTATTGGAATTTCTTCCTGGATTACATGGAAGGAGATACTTATCACTCTCTGCTCATGGGGTATATATAATTGTATGTTTTTATGACATAAGCGTATGCCACCTGTCACTATTTAAACTTTGTTTTAAAAAGAGGCAGAGCCTGAATTTGATCCAAACACTTCTTATATAATCTAGAAGAAATCACCTACACTCTCTTAAACTCAGTTTCCTCAGTCATGAGGGATAGTTGAGGGAATCGCTTAAGATTATGTCTGGGAAAGTGCTTTGGGAATTATTCAGATGTCCACTTATATATGTATCTAAATATCTATAATTCTAGAGAGATATAGTGTTTAATAATTAAATTGATGAGCTCAGATTATCACCAGAATGTTTCTACTCAGGGGCAAACCATTCATTTGCAGAGGGTTCACAAAGAGTAAGTTGAAGAGTTTGTGGGTTGTCTTATAAATGGCCCCCACCCCGTAGCTCACATTCACTCACAGCCCTCCTCTCTTTTCCTAACAGTCAAGCATTCTAGCCACCCCTTCTACACTTTGCACAACCAGCAGTAAATGGAAAAACTGGTGCCAAGGCATTCAGATCTCAAAAGATACAGACAGATTTGTCTAACTCAGTGGTTCTCAACCAGAACTAATTTTGCCCTCTCCTCTTTCCCAGGGACATATGGCAATATCTGGAGCCATTTTTGGTTTTCACAACTGGTGTGAGAGTATAAATGGCATCTAGTGAGTTGAGGCTGAGAATGCT
>PVKY010014245.1:0-10659 GCA_004027775.1 Bradypus variegatus | reverse complement strand
CTGGAATACCCATAACACGTATATTTGTACGTTTCATGTTGTCACTCAGCTCCCTAAGGCCCTGGTCATATTTTTCCACTTTTTTTACCATCTGTTTTTTTGCGTGCGTGAATTCGAATGAGTTGTCTTCCAGTTCACTGATCCTTTCCTCTGCCTGTTCAAATCTACTGTTGTGTCCTTCCATTGTGTTTTTCATCTCCTCCATTGTGGCCTTCATTCCCATGAGTTCTGCCATTTGTTTTTCTAAGTTTATGAATTCTTCTTTATGGTCATCTAGTGTCTTCTTTATATCCTTCATATCTTTTGCTATATCTTCCTTATCTCCCTTCATTTCACTGAATTTATTTAGTATTAGTTGCCTCAACTCCTGTATCTCATTTAAGCTATTAGTTTGTTCCTTTGGCTGTTCCATATTTTCTTGTTTCCTGGTATGGCTTGTTATCTTAAATTGTCTAGGCATCTGATTTTCTTGATTTGTTTATTTTGGAGCTTGTTTTCTATCTTTTACTTAGGGGTTTTCTTGTTGGTTAGCTTTGTTCTCTGTCCTCTGTTATTCAATTCAACTTATTCTAGACCTCTAATTTAGGTTCTATTTAGTTGATCAAAATTTTTCCCCTCTTGTTTTTTCTGTTTCTTGCTCTGCTCTATGTAGCCCTTTTGTGAATGGGTCTCATCAGATATGGTCGACCTTAGTCAGATTTTCCCAGTCTAGTGAGGCCCGGGTCTCATTGGTAGTGTATCGAGTTTTCAATGTTCGCTGTGATCTCAGCTTTTCCTCCAATTCCAAACTTGCATCCGATGTGTGACTGGTTACTGGACACCCCGAAAACTCTGTTTCATATAGTTCTTGGGTAGTTGCCAGCTGCTCTTGGCTCTGTCCCCGGGGGCCGCCGCGGCTCCTCCATGGGGCTCCAGTGGCACAGGCGGTGCAGGCCTGGCGGCAGCGGTGACCACCCAAAAATCTCGGGGGCACTCGGGCGGTGAGCGCCCACACACCTCCGGCGCCACAGGCTCAGGTCTCGGTGCAAGCGGTGGCGGCAGCTCCTCCATGGGGCTCCAGCGGCACAGGCGGTGCAGGCCTGGTGGCGGCGGAGACCACCCGAAAGCCTCGGGGGCACTCGGGCAGCGAGTGCCCACTCACCTCCGGCACCACGGGCTCAGGTCCCGGTTCAGGCGGCGGCGGCATCTCCTCCGCGGGGCTCCAGCGGTGCAGGTGGTGCGGGCCAGCAGCTTACAGATGTGCTGCAAAATTCACAACCTGTGTGGCAGAAGCTCTACAAAGCACCTTAGACTTCTCAGATGGAAAGCACTCAGGCGGTGACTCCAAGTCCGGCCTCTTCATGTTGAGGACGCCTCTCCGCGAGTCGCGAGTTTGGAGGCACTAGGCGGCGTAGGAGGGCGAGCGGACCGAGGAGCCCCCTCCTATTTGACCTTTTAATAATCATGCATAACTATTAATAATTTCACTCGAAGATATGTTCATTTTATTAAAAATCAATTGACAGCATTGTAATGGAAATTACAAGGCTGTGTCGATTTGAAGACTTTTCTTGACTATGGCAGAAGCTCAAATAATGTATGTTAAAAATTATAGATTGAATAAACTCATTTTAAAAAGATGGACTTAGATATAATTTAAAATCTATTTAAAATTAAATCTATTAAATTATATTTTAAATTAAATCTATTTTTGCCAACAAACTGGATATACTACTTATTTCACATTTAGCAACAGTTAAATAAGGAGAATTTTACCAGATTTTTAATTCAAGGAAGGAAAAAAAAATATTCTTTTCTCAGTCTATTCATTCCTGCTTGATCATCTTCTGCTGTAAAGGATAAAATGGTAAGCATCTTCCCTGGAAATGCTATGAGTCAGAAGCAATGACCACAAGATAAGTTACAGCATGGAAGGTGCCTTATAAGGGAAAAGCTATGTGTTAGGAAAGTTCTTCAGCATGAAGTTTTGAGTACCACGGAAAATGGCATTAAGAAGGAAATTTGAACATGACCTAACAGATAACAGTGAAATCACTTATATGGCCTATTGTTCAATAAATGACTTTAATTCACACTTAATTTATGAGAATCCAGCCTTATGAAAACATATTCAGAAACAAGTGATAATAGAAAGATAATTCAGTCTAGCAATTGAAAGCCTAAGAAATACTATTTCTCTTAATTTGAATGAATTTTTAGCTGCTCCATTCTCAGAAGCATACTATTCCTAATTTTTTTTTTTGAAAATATTCAAATAAATAGCAAAGTCAAAACAATACGGTGAGCATTCACACGTCAAGGACACTTCACAAACATTCACTCTACTACTTTTTCACATGTTATCTGTCTATCCATCTCTAAGGAGCAATTGTAAGAAACAACTTTTAAAATTTTATCATTTAAATTTTTATAATATCAAATTGCATCTCACAACCAGTACATATTTTAAATAGGGTTATTTTATTTTTCTTTCAAGGATTGTTATTAAGTTGGTGGTGATTCTTATAATCAAAGATATTTTGTAATTCAAAGAAGATGAATTACTATTTAGCCTTCCTATTATGACTTTAAATTTTGTAAATTTATGATTTAAGAGGTATTTAAAAAAATATTTGGAGTTAACTTTAACAAGACATCAAAACTGAAGATCATCATTGCAGTATAAAAACACGAATCATGATTGAATTACAGAAGAGTAGACTTTTATGGCATATGAAAGGGTGGAAGAAAGATTACAGGAAGATTTGGGAGCATTAAATGTCAGGAACAGTATTTTCTCAGGGAAGTTATTAAAGGTTGACATCACTATCTCTTTATTTAGGCCAATATAATCCCTTTCCACCATTTTTTGACTTTTGAATACTGATAAACATGACAATAATCTTCCCTTATTTTGGTTATCTGGGTGCTTTGTATGGAGACTTCTTAGAGGACAAAGGCTACAAGAATTTAATTGACATGTTTAGTCTCTGTTGATTTTTCATTCCAATTCTTTACTCTTTTTTAAAAGTAAAATCCATAGAAAAAGGACTATGAGAAGATATGTGGATTTTCATTGTAATCTGCCCATTAACAAATCTTCTTCTACTGGAAAGAGTGTTAAATTAATTGACTGTAGCTGTAATCTAAATGCCTACACAGTTGTAGAAGAACATATGAGAAGCTCGAAAGTAGAAAAAATTTTTAAATATGGTTTGGAATTTTCGTATTAGTACTCAATATTTTGAAATTGCTAAAGAATCAGATATTTTATGATTATTTCTTTCCATACCTGAACCCAAACAAATGTACTAAATTAAAAAAAAAATCCTTCCCAAACATGTGAAACATATTCCTGCCTTGTGAAATAGTGAATTCTAATTATAACTTCACGACAATAATTTAGTAAAAGCATCACTTTTTGTATTCACTGTACTGCAAAATATAAATGATAATTTGGGGAACTTCCAGGGAAGATGGCAGAGTAGGGAACTGCAGGAATCACTCCTTCTCCAAGGACAGCCAATGGAGAGGCACCAACTGCCTAAAACAACTGCTCTGGGGCTCCAGAGGCCAGGGGAGTGCTGTGCAGCATCCAAGGAAGAGCAGGATGAAAAGACTGAGAATCTGCAGTGAAAATCTCTGAGCGACTTGCTCTACTGCAGCTGCTAGCAGCCACCCCCCACTTTCAAGTCAAGCAGCCTTGGGTCCGGTACCTGGCTGGCTGGCTGATATAGGCAGAGACGGATGTGGAAGCCCTCATCACTAAGAATTGGGGGGTGGGGTGGGGGCAGCACAGCTGAGAGCAGGTCATGGCTTTTGGTCTGCAAATTTAGACCACTGGGTCCTGCTATTTTAGCTCACCCTGGACAGGGGCCACTGTGCTATTGTTTTGACCCTGCCTCTGAAAGGGGCAGAGGTAGCAGATGTTTAAAACACACTGCTTTCTTAGGCCTGCTGGAAAAATCTTGCTGATGATTGCCATCTGATGAGCAGGTCAGGAAAGCGCAGTCTTGGCTAACCATAAAAGGTTTTTTGGTGTCTTTCCTGACCCTCTTCCCAGGGCCCTTTGGAACTGATCTGCACCCTATTTTTGGCACCCTGGCCCTGTTTTGGCTGGGAAATACTGACAAACCAAGTGTTAAACAAGAGCCTTAACACAAAGCCAAGCAAAAACAAAACCTTAGACAAGAGGGAGAAACTAACTTTCAGAGTAAATTCAAGATAATCAGATGCTTAGACATCAGCAAAAAGTTACAAGCTGTACTAAGAGACAGGAAGTATGGGCCAGTCAAAGGAACAAATTAAAAAGTCAGAGGAGGTACAGAATTTGGAACAACGAATCAAAGTTGTTCAAACAAGTTTCCTAAATCAATTAAAGGAGATGAAGGAAAATGTGGCTATATAAAAGGATACAAAGAAGGCACTGGGCAAGCATAAAGAAGAATTTAAAAGTATGAAAAGAAGCATAGCAGAACTTATGAGAATGAAAGGCACAATAGAAGTAATTAAAAATACTATAGAGGCTATAGAGGCATACAACAGTAGATTTGAATAGGCAGAAGGAAAAATCAGCAAACTGGAATAAAGGACATTCAAAATCTCAAAGAGAGAAGAATAGATAGAGAAAAGATTGGGAAAAATTGAGCAGTGTTCCAGTTTGCTAATGCTGCCATTATGTAAAATACCAGAAATGGATTGGTTTTTATAGAGGGTTTATTCGTTTACAAAGTTACAGTCTGGTGGTGATGAAAATGTCCAAATCAACACAAGTATACCTTCAGTGAATGAAGGCCAATGGCATTTGGAAAACCTCTGTTAGCTGGGAAGGCACGTGGCTGATGTCTGCTGATCCCAGGTTGTGTTCCGGCTCCACTGTCAGCTCTTGTGCATTCTTCAAAGTGTCTCTCTTGGCTGCAGCACCTCCTTCTGCCTGTGAATACTTTAATAGGACTCCAGTGATTCAATTAAGCCCCACCCTGAATGGGTGGGGTAACACCTCCATGGAAACTATCCAATCAAAGGTCTTGCCCACA
The DNA here is from genome assembly GCA_004027775.1 of Bradypus variegatus. Classification (NCBI taxonomy): domain Eukaryota; kingdom Metazoa; phylum Chordata; class Mammalia; order Pilosa; family Bradypodidae; genus Bradypus; species Bradypus variegatus. The sequence continues at coordinate 5,644 of PVKY010014245.1, read as the reverse complement.
GTTGACTGAGTCATGGAAACAATCAAAGGATTCCAATCTAATTCAATAGTAATACATCTGCCCCCACAAGACTGTATCAAAGAACATGGCATTTTGGGGGACATAATAGACCCAAAATGGCAAAAGCAGGTTCTTAGGGAATTGAATGACAGCACGAATTGCAAAAACATGCGCATCATGAGAGCCTCAGAAGGAGAAGAGAAAGGAAAAGTGACATAAAGGTTATTTGAGGACACAATGGCCCAAAATTTCCCAATACTTATGAAAGATATAAATATACATGTCCAAGAAGCACAACAAACTTCAAATAGAATAAATCATAATAGAGTTACTCTGAGACATAAACCAATCAGAATGTCAAACACCAAAGAAAAAGAGAGAATCCTGAAAGCAACAAGAGAAAAGGTAAATGACTTGTCACATGCAAGGGAACCACAATAAGATTAAGTGCCAATTTCTTAGCATAAACCATGGAGGCAAGATGGCAGTGATATGACATATTTATGATATGGAAAGAGAAAAACTGAAAACCAAGAATTCTTTATCCAGCAAAACTTTACTTCAAAAATGAGGGAGAGCTTAATGTATTCACAGATAAACAGAAACAGAGTTCATCAACAAGAGACCTGCTCAACAGGAAATACTAAAGTGAGTTCTGCAGGCTGAAAGAAAAAGGAGAGAGAGGCTTGGAGGAAATTGTAGAAATGAAGAGTAACAGTAAGGATAACTAAAATGATAAAAAAGAGGCAAAAATAAAATATTATATATAAATACCAAAGGACAAAATGGCTGCAGAAAGTATTGCCCTTACAGTAATAACATTGAATGCTAATAGATTAAACTTCCCAATCAAAAGACAAAGATTGGCAGAATAGATTAAAAAAAAAGTATGATGTATCTATATGCTGTCTACAAGAGACTCACCTTAGACCCAAAAGCACAAATAGGTTGAAAATGACAGGCTGGAAAAAGAAACTCCATGCAAACAGTAACCAGAAGAGTTGGTGTAGCTATACTAATATTGGACAAAAAAGACTTTACAGTAAAAAACTATTTTATAAGACTTTACATTATAAAAATCATTATAAGAGGCAAGGAAGGAAACTATGTATTACTAAAAGGGCAATCCACCGGTAAGAAATAACAATGATAAATATTTATGCACCTAACCATCGTGTCCCAAAATACATGATGCAAACACTGGCAAAACTGAAGGGAGAAATACATGTCTCTACAATGACTTCCATGCATCACTCTTATCAATAAACAGAACCTCAATAAGAAATCAGAGAACATGAATAATATGATAAATGATAGACGGGACAACATATACAGAACATTGCACCCCTAAAATGGCAGGCTATACATTCTTTGCAAGTGATCATGGAACATTCTCCAGGATAGGCCTCATGTTGGGTCACAAAACAGGTCTCAAATAAATTAAAAAAGGTTGAAATTATGCAAAATACTTTGCCTGACTATAATGGAATGAAGCTGGAAATAAATAACAGGTGGAGAACTGGAAAATTCACAAATACATGGAGGTTAAACAACAAACTCTTAAATAATCAGTGGGTCAAATTAGAAATTGCAAGAGAAATCAGTAACTACCTTGAGACAAATGAAAGCAAATATGACATTTTAAAACTTATGGGATGAAGTGAAAGTAGTTCTGAGAGGGAAATTTATAGCCCTCAATGCCTCCATTAAGAGGGAAGAAAGAGCTAAAATCAAAGACCTAACAGTACACCTGGAGGAACTAGAAAAAGAACAGCAAACTAATCCCAAAGCAAGGAGAATGAAAGAAATAAAGATTAGAGGAGAAATAAATGAAATTGAGAAAGAAAAAACAATAGAGACAATCAACAAACCAAAAGCTGATTCTTGGAGAAGATCAAAAAATTGACAAACCGTTAGCTAGACTGGCAGAGAAAAAAAGAGAAAAGATGCAAATAAATAAAATCAGATGGGGGGGCATTACTACTGACCCCAGAGAAATAAAAACTATCATCAGAAGATACTGCATACCAAAAAAATTAGACAATTTTGATGAAATGGACAATTTCCTAGAAACACACAACCTGCATTGACTTTAGGAAAAATAGAAGACCTCAACAAACCAGTCACAAGTACAGAGATTGAATCAGTCATCAAAACCCTCCCAACAAAGAAAAGCCAAGGAACAGATGGCTTCACATGTGACGTCACCAATCATTGCAAGAATAATCAATACCAATCTTGCTTAAACTCCTCCACAAAAATGAACAGGAAAGAACACTACCTAACTCATTCTATGAAGCCAGCATCACTTTAATACCAAAGCCAGATAAAGATACTACAGGAAAAGAAAATTAATGAATATAGATATGCAAAAAATCCTCAACATCATACTTGGAAATCAAATACATCAACACATTAAAAGAATTATACACCATGGTCAAGTGTTAGTTCACAAGAAAATCAAGTAAATATAATACACCACATTAAAAAATTGAAGGGGTTAAGCACATGTTTATCTTGAGTGATGCACACTTCAAAAGATAGGAATAGAAGGAAACTTCCTCAATATGATAAAGGACATATATGAAAACCCCACAGACAACATACTCAAGGGTGAAAGACTGAAAGCTTTCCCACTAAGATCTGAAAGAAGACAAGGATGCCCATTCCACCAATGTTATTCAACATTGTGCTAGAATTTCTAGCAAGAACAGTTGGGCAAGAAAAAGAAATAAAAGGCATCTAAGTTAGAAAGGAAGAAATAAAACATTCACTATTTGCAGATGACATGATCCTATATATAGAAAGCCCTCCAAAATCCACAAAATTGTCTAGAGCTTTGTTCAGCAATGTGGCATGATACAGGATCAACATGCAAAAATCAGTAGTGTTTCCATACACTAGTAATGATCAGTCTGAGGAGGAAGTCAAGAAAAAATTCAATTTATAATAGCAACTAAAATAATCAAATATCTAGGAATAAATTTAAACAAGGATGTAAAGAATAGCTACAGAGAAAACTATAGAACATTGCTGAAAGAAATCACAGAAGACCTCAATAAATGGAATGACATTCTGTGTTCATGGATTGGAAGGCTAAATATCATTAAGATGTCAATTCTACCCAAATTAATTTACAGATTCAACGCAATCCTAATAAAAATTCCAACAGCCTACTTTGCAGAGATGGAAAAGTCAATTATCAAATTTACTTAGAAGACTAAGGAGCCCCAAATAGCCAAAAACGTCTTGTAAAAGAAGGTCAAAGTTGGAGGACACACAATTACTGACTTTAAAACATATTACAAAGCTACAGTGGTCAAAACATCATGGTAGTGGCATAAAGATAGATATACTGACCAATGGAATTGAATTGAGAGTTCAGAAATACATCCTTACATCAATAGCCAATTGATATGTTATAAGGCTGCCAATTCCATTCAACTGGGACAGAATAGTCTTTTCAACAAATGGTTCCTTAGGAAGCCAAATTAGAATTGCCATATGATCTGGCAATCCCGCTCCTAGGTATTTACCCAGAGGAACTAAAAGCAGGGACGGACACGAAGAAACATTTGCACACTGATGTTCATAGCAACATTATTCACAATTGTCAAAAGACGGAATCAATCTAAAAGTCCATCAACCAATGAACAGATAAACAAAATGTGGTATACACATTTGATGGAATATTATTCAACTGTAAGAAGGAATGAAATCCTTAGTCATGTGACAACATGAATGAAACTTGAGCACATTATGTTGACTGAAATAAGCCAGAAACAAAAGGAGAAATATTGTATGACCTCAAAAATATGAGCCAATTATATATTAAGCAAACTCAAAGAATTAAAATCTAGAATATAGGTTAGCAGGAGATAGAATGAGGGTAGAGAATGAGAATGGTGAAATTATGCTTAATTTGTACAGAATTTCTAATTAGATTGATTGTAAATGTTTGAAAATGAATAGAGGTGATGGTAGCACATTATTTGAGTGTAATTAACAGTGCTGAATTGCATGTGACTGGTTGAAAGGGGAAGTTTAGGGTCATCTATATCACTAGAAGGAAAGTAGAGGATAAAACACAGGACTGTATAAAACAGTGAGCCCTGCTGTATAGGAAGACTGTGGTTATTAATACAAACATAAAAATTTTATTTCATGAACTATAACAAATATATGTCACCATCACAAGTTAATAGAAGGGTGATATATAGGGGGAAAAAACACCTAATGTAAACTATAGACTATAGTTAACAGTAATGTTTCAATATTCTTTCATCAGCTGTAACAAGAGTACTACATCAATGCTAAGTGTCAACAATAGGGGGCTTAAGGGTATGGAGCTTTTCTTTTTGTGGAATGAAAAGTTCTAAAATGGATTGAGGTGATGAATGAACAACTCTGTGATTGTACTGAGTCATTGATAGTACATTTTGGATAGGTTGTGTGGAGTGTGAATATATCACAATAAAATTGCTAAAAATAAGATATTACCCCCTCAGAGTCTGTCCCTGCACATAACGGCTGATTCTTTTGTTGTTGTCATTGTTTTGTTTTTCCTAAATGCACAGCTGGTCTGTCTCTGTCTTTACTATGTGGTTATTGGTTCTCTCTCTTCATTCTTGTCAGGGTGCTTTCCAATGGCACCCACCTTTTCATATATTTCTTATTCGCTGTGGTTATATGGGAAAAGATGGTTATTGGATATTAGCATTGGGTGCAAAATAAAAAACATTCAGTGATTTAGGACTTGAGAGCTTTTAAAGAACGAATGACATGAGCATTAGCACATGACATCTGTTTTTTAAATATATAAAGACTCAAAAATCCATATTTTTGACTATGTTACAAATAATTAAGGATGCTAAGTAATTCATCTCCATATAAGAGGTATTACTGCATATCGTAAATTAATTTTTGGGCTTTATATTTTCATAGAACACTGGATGTTAGACTGTCTTACCTTGTTAGTATGCTTTTAATTACAAATTTAATCATAATGGCTAATATATAATGACTACCTACTATGTGCTACACCCTATATCAGTTGCTTTATATACATTAACACATCTGTTCCTCACAATAGCCCTATTAATTATGTCTACTATTATCCCCATTTTACAGATGAAAAAAATAAAAGTACCCATTGCTGAGGCAAATTGCTGAAGGGGAATCAGCATCTGATCTCAGCCAGTCTGCGTCTAGAGTCTCCATGTTTACCAGCTCTGCTATATTACACAACTTCCTATTCAGATAGGTTCATGTAACATAGATGTTATTTTTCTTTAAAAAACGTAATCTATGTTTGTTAAAGAACATTATAAAAAATAGAAAAAGTAGCAAAGAATTATCAGAAATTCTGCTACACACAATAAAAATAAATACTGTTAATATTTTGGTATATTTCCTTATTTTAAAAAAAAGTAATTGCTTTTTAAAACAAAGCTCCCATCATATTTTATATATATTTTAAATTCTTTTATTCTATTTACTATTATATCCCAGACTTTTCTACAATAGATTCTCTATAGCGATCTTTTTAATGTCTAAATATGCCACCAACTACTTGCATATTGGTCTGCTTTTAAACCAAAAGTCACAGTAAAATGATTTCTAAAGCGAGAATGAATCAATAAGC